>JAVXUP010001023.1:0-297738 GCA_033070095.1 Escallonia herrerae
TTTAAAGCAAGCTTACCGGAAAGATTCGCCGGAAATAGTCCCTAATCTGTCTCTTGAAGCCCTCTCTCTGCCTTTCCTTCTTTCTCTCTCTCTCCCGATGCGTGACGGTTACAGGTTGCCTTGACGGCTGCCCAAAAGGGTTTGCAGATTATATAAAAAAAAACCTAGTTTGGTATATAACCGCAAGTCCCCCAATCTATCATCAGTCGCACAAATTTTACACCCGAAGCGTTTATTACTACAAAACAGTCCAAAAGAAATACTTACAATTATATATGCGCTAGGAAAAATTATTTACGATTGTTACATTATCCCGTTTGACCAATCATCGCTAATAAGCACACCGTTACAAATTTGATTGTCACTAAAAATATTTCAATGCTAGAATACACGTCAACTATATATATATTATATATATATATATATATATATATATATATATATATATATATATATAGGGAGCTGATCCGTTGATAGCGCTAGCAAAATGGGAGATCTTGCTAGCGCGATCTGACCGTCCATCCCGAAGGGATGGACGGCCCAGATCGCGTATTTTTGCGGCGCTGTCAGCGTCCGCTACACTGTGTAGCGGACGACACTTTTTACCGTTTTGCCCCTGCACCCCCTCCGCTACACTGTCTAGCGGAGCACATAATTGGGCCCACGTTGACAGCCAAAATGTCGTCCGCTAGACAGTGTAGCGGACGACTGACTCAACTGACACATTACCACGTGTTTGTACCTTTATTTCTACACACGACGGGTTGTCGGAATTCCTCAAGCTCCTTCGGCTACAATTTTCTTCTCCTCCTTCGGACTCGCTACAATTTTCAGCTCCCTTCAAGCTTCGAGTAAAACTTAGCTTCACTCAAGTAAGGTAAGTTTGCGAATGGTGAAGTTTTCTTTATGGATTGAATGGTAAAATATAATTTTATTTTGTTCGGACAAAAACGTATAGATTTTTTTTGATGTTCTAGAAATTTGTCACTCTATTCTTCAATTTGTGATGTTCTAGACATGATGTTCATAAAAAAGGTGTAATTTGTTAACTCTAAATAAAATTATAGTTTAATTCGATTTTTTGGCATGATGAATTCGTCTATTTATCTTAGTAATTTTGATTTGTTATGTTCAATAAATTAATAATTGTTAATTTGGAGACACTTTCAGGGGTTATGCATACGGTATGTTTGTCATCCTAAATTGGTCTATTCGCCAAGGTAATTTTTAGGTAATATTTTCAGTTAGAAATGCCATTTGATTGTTAAGCGTAGTCTATTTCTACACAGGTCTTGTTTCACAATGTCTGATTTCGTGTCGAGCTCCAACGTCCCCGTAGATGCTAGTGATCCGTATCTAGGACGAACGTTTCAAACATTGGAAGAAGCTGAAGAATGTTTTCGAGCGTATTCATTGAGGGTTGGTTTTGGCATTAGAATAAAGACTACAAGAACAAGCAACGTAACAAAAAAGATATGCTCTCGCTTATACGAGTGTCATAGGGGCAGAAATCCACAGCAAAATGAGACACGCGTAGGCAATGATGACAGTGATGACGAAATAGGATATTCGCGTAGAAGACGGGACTGCTTTGAGCGCACAAATTGCCAGGTCAAGATGTTCGTAAGCTACAAAGCCAATCATGATCATTGGCTTATTACCAGCCTGGAACTGGCACACAATCACCCGTTAGTAACTCCTTCTAAGGTGAGTCAGATGCATCAACACAAGAAGATGGGTAAGGTCGCGAGGAGCCTAATTCACACAATGAGCAATGCGCGAATTGGACCTACTGAGATTGTTAATGTTCTTGCTGAACAGGCTGGGGGAATTCAAAATTTAAACTTTAACACGACAGACGTTCGTAACGCGGTCCGAACCCATAGACGAGCCGCGTATGACCTCAATGATGCGCAATCGACAATGAGCCTATTGAAACGGATGCAGATGGAGGACCCGCAGTTTACCTTCGACTATAAACTTGACGAAGAGCATCGAGTTAGTACAATTTTTTGGGTCGACGGTCGTTCGAGACTAGCTTATAAGCATTTTGGGGATGTCGTGACTTTCGACACCACATACCGTACCAACAAGTACTCGATGCCGTTCGCTCCTTTCACCGGCGTCAATCATCATTATCACTCCATCCTGTTCGGGTTCGCCTTGTTAAGGGACGAGAGCGAGGGTTCTTTTGTATGGTTGTTTAGGACGTGGCTGGAAGCAATGAACTTCAAAGCACCCAAAGTGATCATCACCGATCAAGATTTGGCAATGAAGAAGGCTATTGCGACCGTCTTCCCAGACACCCGGCACAACTTGTGCACTTGGCACATAAGCAACAAATACCCTGAACGTCTGCATCACGTGTACGCAAAGTATCCAGACTTTAAACAGGATTTTGACAAGTGCATTACCAAGTCGTTAACGATTGAGGAATTCGAGGAGAGGTGGGAAAAGCTTGTTCGGGATTACTCATTGCAAGACAACGAGTGGCTCCAGCACTTGTACGAGCGCAAAGAGCAATGGATTGGCGTTTACACGAGGAGGTATTTTTCAGCGGGCATGAAAACGACGGGCAGGAGTGAATCTATGAATGCCACGTTCGATAGTTATGTGGGTACAGCTACCAATTTGAAGACTTTCGTTGCATCCGCACAAAAAGCGGTAGCTTCGTTGTTCGTAAAAGAAAGGGCTGCCGACTTTGCAACAACGTACAAACAAAGGAGAAGGTTGCTAGAGACCCCGCTGGAGCTGAACGGTGCCAAAGTCTATACGAAGGAGATCTTCTTGCTATACCAAGTAGAGCTGCGAAAATCGGGACGATACAGTATAAACAAGGTGGCAGAAATGTCTACGCGTGAGTACAAGGTTTATTCGCTCGTGAATGACCTCGTCCCTGAGAAGCTGCGCAGAATTTATACGGTGAGCCACGACACATTGACGGACTCGGTGACATGTGTTTGCAAGAAGTTTGAGTTCCATGGCATCCTGTGTAGACACATTCTGCGGTTTTTCACCCAGAAGAATATCAGGACAATCCCCGATAAATACGTCCTGCCACGGTGGACGAAAGGTGCAAACAGGTTGCACGGTACCATTTCCTTTCCGGAGCACCCGTATACTGACTTTGAAGAATCAGAGACGTTGCGGTATAATCATCTGGTGACGATGTTCACCCGTTTGTCCGTAAAGGCTGCTGCTACAATGGTCGGTTATAAACATCTCCTCGAGGTAGCTCAGCAGCAAGAGCCCATCGTCGACCAGTTGGAAGCAGCTTCAGTCAGCAATGCGGTTGACACCGAGCCTACGACGGAATCAGAAGATGACGAGCCGGGGGAGGAAGGCGACAATGATATCCGGCCGTTGGATCCAATTATATCGCAAACGAAAGGCCGCAAGAGATCTACGCGGATGAAAAGCTCAATTGAAACGGCAACTCAACCTAAAAAGCTGCGAAGGTGTGCATTGTGCAACAAAATGACCGACCACGACAAGCGGAACCATTACAAGGCACTGGGGATAAGTCCAGGGGGTTTGCAAGATGGGGCAGAAGATGACGCCGAAGATGAGGACGGACAAGCTGCAGTGGACCTTTAATTTTTTGTATAAGTTTGACATTTGTAATAATTTTTATATAAGTTTGACATTTGTAATAATTTTTTCTAATAATTATTCAACCGAATACCGGAATTATTTTTTCTGATGTAGCGATTTCTGATGTAGCGGACGGATATGCATAGTCCTAATTTTTTGGTTATCATTTATGTCCGCTATACAATGTAGCGGACGTCATCGCAGAAAAACTTTTGGACATCATTTATGTCCGCTATACAATGTAGCGGACGTCATCGCAGAAAAACTTTTGGTTTTCATTTATGTCCGCTATACAATGTAGCGGACCTCTATCCTATTGTACATATTAATCAAAACGGGCAACAGCTTTTATCAGTCCGCTATACTCTCTCTCTCTCTCTCTCTCTCTCTCTCTCTCGAACATCTAACCCAAGCCGCTACCCCATCTACGGCGACCCACATCTCCGGCGACACCACCGTCCTCCCCTCATCGCCGACCTCGATGGCTTCTGGATCGGAGACCACCTACGATTTTATTGGCAACTTGCACCTAGCAGGCAAACACTTTTTCAAAGTCATGATGCCGGGATTTGAGAATGAACTTGTAGCCCATCCCTCTTTCTCTGTATTTTCGTGTGTTAAAAGTTTGATCTTTTGGTTAAAAACTAACCTATTTTTTGTATTGTGTTTGTTAGGACATACCGGAAGCCTTTACCAATCAATTTACAACAATTCATGACAGTTCAAGATTATATAGCCGCAAGGGGGCCTGGCAGGTTGAAATCAAGCTGAAGCCCGGCCGACCCCAAAAAAAGCAATTCGCAGAGGGTTGGAACGTCTTCGTGCGCCAGCATGGCCTCGAACTCGGGGACTTTGTAGTGTTTGAACACCTTGGGTGGTGGGATTTTCAAGTTGTAATCTTTGATCGGAGCGCTTGTGAAAAAATTTATTTCCCCCAATGTGAACCCTAATTTATTAATAATAACCAAATTTATTGTATACATGTTCATTATGTTTCCAAATTTTTTCTCGCTTAATTGTGCCGTTTGAGATACATTGTCTTCGGACGCCAATTTATTAAAACTGCATAACGCTACATTGTGTCTAGCGGACGGGCCAAGAAAATACCTTCGAAAATTTTCCCCTCCCCCACCGTCCGCGACATTGTCTAGCAGACAGACCAGCAGACTGTCTTAACCCAACACTTAGAAAATTCACTAGCGGACGGGCCAGCAGAATGTTTTTTTCCCCACCCCCACCGTCCGCGATATTGTGTAGCGGACGGGCCAGCAGAATGCCTTTTTCCCCACCCCCACCGTCCGCGATATTGTCTAGCGGACGGGCCAGCAGAATGTTTTTTTCCCCACCCCCACCGTCCGCGATATTGTGTAGCGGACGGGCCAGCAGAAGGCCTTTTTCCCCACCCCCACCGTCCGCGATATTGTCTAGCGGACGGGCCAGCAGAATGTTTTTTTCCCCACCCCCACCGTCCGCGATATTGTCTAGCGGACGGGCAAGCAGAATGCCTTATATCCCCACCCCCACCGTCCGCAATATTGTCTAGCGGACGGGCCAGCAGAATGTTTTTTTCCCCACCCCCACCGATATTGTGTAGCGGACGGGCCAGCAGAATGTTTTTTTTTCCCACCCCCACCGTCCGCGATTGTCTAGCGGACGGGCCAGCAGAATGCCTTATATCAACACTTGGAAAATTTTCCCCACCCCCACCGTCCGCGACATTGTCTAGCGGACGGGCCAGCAGAATGCCTCATAACACTTAGAAAATTCACTTCCCCCACTGTCCGCGACATTGTCTAACGGACAGATTTTGCTTTTCAATCATTCTCAATGAGAGCCAAAAAAACCAAACTCAAATCATCTTCAACGGAAATCAGACAAAACAATCAATCAATAATCTTCAACACAAATCAATGAGAGCTTTCTAAATAATCATAGTTTATTAAAAAAAATAAAGTGTAATGGTACAATGTCAACTGGGGGAATCATGTTGGAGGGATTCTCGGCATTAGCCGGATTTACAATAAACCTAACCGCTCTAGGCCGGCCTTTCATAATTTGCCAAGCCATTCTATATCTAAAGGTGTCTACTTCTGCTTGGCTCCACACCGCCGCCTTGAGGCTCTCGGACCGGCAAATGTAATCCATGTACATGCAAAGGAAAACGCCGCAGTCCGAAGTGTTACGTTGCTTGGGCCTCCTCTTCTTCAGTCGCCAATCGAGCTTTGGCCGCGCCGGTACAGGGTTACCACGGATACCATTGACCATTGCACAAAATATATTCTGCAAGAAACATAAAACGGCGTAAGACACGAGTTAACATTTATGCCAAGTTACAATAACTGTTAAACAACAATCGTAATATTACCATTGAGTCCAACTGGGCTTTGTACATCTGCAGCACAGGCATAAAGGCGGTATCGTCGTGGAGACTGTCGATCACCGATACGACTTTCTCCACCGGTTCATAGCAAACCAAGTACCAGTGGCTTTCCCCTAAAAATGGGATTAGAAACACGTCGGCAACACTTGCGCTCACTGGACTATCCCTAGCAAGATACGCTCGTAGGTTAGCGGACGGTCTCCACTGGCTCAACTTTTTCTTCCGCCTTTGCTCGACCCACTCATGCCATTCAGACACTAGGAGGCTATGAAAAAAGGCATCAACCAAAAAAACAGCCGGGTACTCGTTCAGCCGCTCCCGACCCCTTTCCTTCAGAATCTCCACGTATGTGGAGATGACACCGTTGTCTAACCAACTCCCCGGAGCCAGGGAGGCCATTTCTCCCCACTCGCAAGTGTAATCCATGCCCTCCGGATGATTCACACTATACAACGCTTTGTCCCGGGGGAAGCCGCTAAAATAACGCTCTGTGATTATTTGGCATTTATGCGGCTTTAGGGGCTTCACTGGATGCCCTTTGCGATATTGCCCTCGGGGGTCGACGGGGGGATATTGCACTCCTTCGGGGGGTCGACCGGGGGATATTGCCCTCCTTCGGCAGTAGATGGTCCTGCCCATGGGACAATGGGCAGTGTCTCCGACAGACTGATGTGTCCGAAACCCCAGTCTTGCGTGACTTGACTCTGAGAGAAGGGTTGGGGTTCCGAGTCCAATAGCAAAGAGAAGGAGGGCACACTGTAGTCTTCCCACGGCGCTTGAGCCTGGCCCATGGTGCTTGGCTGTCCCCAATCACCACCCATTCCCGGTACAGAGGGACCACCATATCCCTGGCTCACTCCCGAAGTCTGTCCCGAGGGATCGGTGTATCCCTCGCTCACATATGGGGGCTGCCACCCCGGATAACCCATTCCCGCGCTGACGCCGGAAGGCTGGCCCGATGCTTGGTGTAAAAAATTCCCGCAGCCATACGCCAACGCATTAGCCTGTTGGCGAAGCTCCTCGCCCATTGCATCCACCAAATCCTTCCGCTCGCGCAACTTCTGGAAGAAGGCGAACGAGGCATTAACCTACATCCAGAGAGATAATAAATAAGTAACTTCATACACAGTTAGAATCATCAAGTTCAATTAAAGCACTTATTGGCCAACTTACCAGATTGTATGCCATGTGCTCATCGATCTGACCCCTAGGGTGGTACTTCTCCCCGCGTTCAAACCTTACTGGAGCTACTCTCCTCCGGGTGATGCGGTAGTACCACCCATTGTACTGTTCGATGCTGATCACGGGGTCAGGCTCCGACACAATGGCCGCCAGCGTGTCCTGCCAGGAATCCCAAACCTCAAGTTCTCGTGCGCACAAGTCGTGCGCATTTGCCTTGCCAAACCGAGGGACACCCGGTGGGTTCCTGTTAAGCCTCATATCCGGCGCGCCTGCTGGCAACCCCTGCAGGCACTCAAAATGGCGCATAGCGCGATCTGGCAGCTGCCACTCTGCGACCTCGAAGTGGATCAGGGGTGTGCGTTGCAACCCAGAGAGCGTGAAGACGAACGACTCTCCCACCCGTCGCGCCAAATGTTTGTACGGTGCCCATCGCATCTGGCCAGGAGATAACGAGTCGAGCTCCCCCCGATAGTACGTAATGTTGTGATGGGGATCGTCTCTCCTCTGGTAGTGGCTGTCCTTCCGACTGTACTCCCAGGCGCACAACCGAGGCCACACATTATCGGTTCCGTCCCTACGCGTGGGTGCGCCGGTAGCAAGGTGTTCATAAGACCACACCTGAGAGCAAAGACAAATTAAATAAAGTATCGTCAAATTTTATTGTCAATTCAACCCAAAAAAAAAGAAACGAGCGAGTAATCAAGAATTGTATGATATACCTGCAATAGCGAGAGACATGCACATATCGCTTTGGAGTCGGGCCTCGTTGCCTTGTGCAATGCTCGGTAGAGGTACGCAAGAGTTGCGGCTCCCCAGGCATAATCCCCAACCTCCAGCAGGTTACCCAACAACGGTAAATATTTGACGCTGACGGTATTCTTCGACGTTGTTGGGAACAGAATTGCCCCCATCACCCACAAGAGGAAAGCTTGTGTGTACAGCACAAGCATCTGATCCGTGTAGTTATCCGGCAGAACCTTGTAGGTATCTACCAACCATTTCAACTTGATACCCCCAGTGCTAAATTGATCCTGGGGTATCGAAGTAAAGAAGTCCCTAGCGGTCCTCTTATTCGTTGCTTCCGACGGAGGAGCTATTACCGGCCGCCCCGTCACCGGTAACCCTAAGATGAACCCTACATCTTCTAGGGTAATTGTCAGCTCTCCGAGAGGGAAGTGAAACGTATTCGTTTCACTTCTCCACCTTTCAACAAGGGCACCTATTAAGTGCCGGTCAAGTTGTTGAAAGATCTGCCCACGCGTGAAAATCCCAAACCCAATCCCACGCAGTAATCTTTTCTGGGTTCTGTTCAATTTTCATTCTTTAAAATTATCGGATACTTCTACCGTGTTGAGAAGTGCTCTTTCCTACGAATTAATAAATACAATTTAAGCAAATTAAACGATATACAACGTTCCCAAGAATAACAAAGTTGATAAAATAACTATCTTACTCCACCATCCCATATGAGCGTACTGATATGGTTTGCTTGGTCGTATAATACGGACGGATCTTCTGGTCCAGGGTTGAAATCCATTTTTCGCAACTGAAATTATGCAAAACGGCAAGGTTGGAAGCGTAAACATTCTCAAACATACAAACGCTAGCACAGTCAACGCTAGCACAGTCAACGCTAGCATGTGATCAGATAATACTCACATAAGTTCACATGCTGTGTATATGCAATGTACATAGATACAAACAGACACGGGAATGGGATTTTACAAGTGAAATCACATGAACAAATAATACGCAATACACATATATAATCTATATATATGTATAGATACATTGACAAACGCTAGCACAATGCAGCGTTTCGCACACATTCAAAATCATGCATAAGCCGCGATAACAACTCTAGATTATGAACAAATAAAGGATTGGTTTGTGAAGTTACGTGATTGATTCGTCGAATAAAGGATTTCTTGAGAAGAAATTGCGCCGATCTACTTGCCAACACCGCTAGAAGAATTGTGAGAAGAAGGAATGAATAGCAGTTTAGAAGGAATGAATAAGGGTTTCGGAGTAAAGAAGGGAAAAACGGTCCGCTACACTGTCTAGCGGACGGTAAGATAATGACAAAGTAACAGTCGTGTTGACTGAGTCAGTCGTCCGCTACACTGTCTAGCGGACGACACCGTGCTCCACTAGACAGTGTAGCGGAGGGGGTGCAGGGGCAAAACGGTAAAAACCACCGTCCGCTAGACAGTGTAGCGGACTGCTGACAGCGCCGCAAAAATATGCGATCTGGGCCGTCCATCCCTTCGGGATGGACGGTCAGATCGCGCTAGCAAGATCTCTCATTTTGCTAGCGCTATCAACGGATCAGCTCCCATATATATATATATAGTCGCTAATAAAATATACAGATATTAAAAGAAAATTTTAATTGCCGCTAAAGGCGGTCGATAAAAATTCAGTAACGCTAATCGTCACAAAATGCTTCAATCAATATTACATATAATTGTTAAAATTAAATAATTAATTATTTCTAAAATAAATTTGTCGCTAAGTGTCATAAACTATAACGCTGAGCTTTCTCTAATCTACATCGTTTCGTTTAAAAGAATATATGTCACTAAAGTTAACCAAAAAAAAAATAGTGTTCACCAAATCTTAGCTAAAGGTCAAATAAATAACTAATTGGATTTTTTTTTAACCTAAGACCAGCATAAAATTTTTGGGGTGTTACATTTGTTGAGAGTTGTAAGAGTTTAATTTCCGCTGCAGTTCATATTGATTTTAGCGAGTAAGACGTGGCAGAGCTCTTGGTTGGAGTCCAGTGGGTCTGCAGCCATGCGAGTAAGACGTGGCAGAGCATCCACAGTCATGTGATACATAGAGCTTAAGTAATGATCGTGTCGATTGGGTTATGGAATCCAAAGTTATAATTTGAAGTCCAGTAATACCCTGAACCCAGGATGGTTGTATGGTAAAATTTAACAGATTTTTAGTTACTCGTTCGGTGATGGTTATTAGGAATGATATTTGCTGAAATTGTATTATTGGATCTTTAGTATAAATTATAGTGAGCAATATTATTTGTCTACATTTAACAACATATTTTAATTATACGTAAGCTATAATGATGAAGTTCTGTACAATAAACAAATTCGTGGAAGGGAGTGGTTTGTTTTGGAGGACTTATAATTGATGCGGTTATACTATTTACTATATTTGGTCCCGTGTAAAGTATTTATACTAATTAGGAGCAGAATGCAAAAGAATGTAATGCATAAAGAGAATAAGGGAGGAGAGTGAGAGAGAGAGAGAGAGCTTGGGTCTGCAGAATGCAAAAGAGTGTAATGCATAAAGAGAATAAATCTAAGTATCATATTGGTTTTAGCGAGTAAGGGCTGGCGGAGCCCTTGGTTGGAGTCCAGCGGGTCTGCGGCATGGTCACGGACCTAGCTCATGGGCCCAACTGTGGGTTTGGGTCATGACAGAAATGGTATCAGAGCATTACAGTCATCTGAGACTTAGAGCTTAAGTAATGATCGTGTCGATTGGGTTATGGAATCCAAAGTTATGATCTGAAGTGCGTAGTATGGTTAAGATTGATGTTTGTTGAGACTGAAATTTGCATCCTTGACCTACATTATGGAGGTTATGTAACATATGAAGACTTCTAGGATGGTAAGGAGAAATGTGATCTTAGTTGGCAAAAAACCTACCATGGTTATCGGATAGAATGTAGCATGAAATAACATTAGATAGAGCTTTTGTAAGCTTGTGTTCGTTACGTTTAGAGTGTGGGGACTTTAGAAATTTGAAAGGTTATGTCATCTCTTGAAGTTCTATAAGCATTAAGGCATTAAGATTTGAACGGGAATTATGACGTTTAATATTCATTGGTGATAAATTTGGTGCGGAGGTTAGGCATTGCTCGTCTGTTATGTGTTTCCTATATATCGAAGTTGTGTATGGAAGTTGTATATATTATGATGTTCAAGTCGAATTTCTTTTAGAGGGAAGATGATGTAATATTATGGTCCCAAATTGGTGTTATGGTTGACTTTGATGAATGTACTTGCCACTTTAGAAATTTGTTCACCTGGTGAGACTTCACGGTGTAGCGACGATTTAGTGGTATAAATGAAGAAATGTGGAGATAGCATTTATTGTTTGGCGAAACTTTTGATTTAAAAGTACCGACGTTAAAAGTATTTTTTTTTTCGTTGGTGGATTAAGGTGGGTTAAAAATGGAGTCTAATGACGGGGGACGAGGTCACACGTGATTAAGAGTAATAATCTAGTGTACATCGAATTTCAAGGACGAAATTTCCCTAAGGGGTAGATAATGTAAATTTTAATAGATTTGTAGTAAATAGCTTGGTGACGGTTGTTACAAATTATATTAATTAGAAAAAAGAAATTATGCCAGTTGTTGAAATGATATTATTGTATCTTTAGTGTAAATTGTTGTGAGCACTATTATTTGTTACATTTAACAACATATTTTAATAATGACATAAGCTGTAATGATGAAGTTTTGTTCAGTAAAAAAATTCATGGAAGTGAGTGGGTTGCTTTAGAGGACTTATAATTGATGAGGTTATACGGTTATACTATATTTGGTCTCGCGTAAAATATTATACTAATTAGGAGCAAAAAGCAAAAGAGTGTAACGCATAAAGAGAATAAGGAGATAAGGGGGAGAGAGAGAGAGAGAGATAAAAAAAGGGAGAGATATTTCAATCGGGCTTTAGAGTGAATAAAAAGAGAAAAGGGGAGAGAGATGGAGTAGGCGGCTCCCTAGAGCAGGCGGCGCCATTCCCACCTCTGGGCAACTCCATGCCCGGCCACGCAATCTGTCACCGGCGATTAATTATGGCTGTGCCGTCACTAAATGCATCACTCTACGCCTCCGCTACGGCCATGGCACCGTTCCTTATTTGCGGCAACCACCAATCCTTTGTTCAATGCCACCAAATTTGCATGTCCAGTCAGCCATGGAGCACCACCGGCCAGTCGCCGAGTCTCCCTCTCCAACGGCCGATCGACCGCCACTCGAATTGCTGTTTAAAGAACCCACCAATTTCCCATAAAATAGGTAGCGATCAGCCAATAATAGAGACGACTACCATGGGCCAGTCATCGGCTCTCTCCCTCCATCCACCCTCCAACCGCCGTGGTGACCGCTACCTCAAACTGGCGTTGTAAGTGACCCTTTGATTCAACTAATGTTTTTATAAAATGTATATGATATCTACTGTTAAAAAATGGTGTTTATCAGTGTTGACTATTTTAATTACGTTAGCTGCTTTTGCTTGATTGCCAAGAAGCTTTTAGTGGTTTATTTCTCTAGTTAAAAACCGAAATAGCAAGTAAATGATATTTTTTTTTCTTAGAAATTGTAATGGAACCCAAATTTGAAATATTTGGGGCAAGTTAGATGTTTTGGTATTTGACGTCATTGCGAATATTAAACAGTTTGAAAGCTATCGAAAGCGGTGTGAGGATGGTTTGATGAGTGATTGCATTTCTGATGAATCAAAAGTTGGTTTTTGTTTATTCAATGGATATGCCCTATCCAACGGGGGAAAGTTGAATTTCAGCCCCCTGGTCAATGGGACTTGTACATTGATGCACAGTGATGTTGCTTGTGGTTTGCCCTTGCATCCACAGAATTATTTATCCTGGTTGTAGGAGGGATTTCATAACCTAGTCAGGGGGGCTTGTAGGCTGACCACAACATATAGTTTGAACTATTGTTGGGATGGAACTTTTTGTCTTGAGGTTTGCTCCATGTTCTCTATTTCATTTTACCGGATGATTACTTACTCTATGATTTTAGATTCCTTAACGTTGTTATAATATAAAGTGAGTTATCTTCCTGGCATGCTTGGTCTACCTAGTTGAATCATTGGTTACTTACTGAGCATGTGGAAGCTCACTCCTTACTTATCATTTCAGGTTTGAATGTAAGGTAATGGCGGTGAATGTGGGATCGAAACCTTAGGGTGGACCTCCGAACATTGCATTACACGAGTTGGGTTCTAATATATGTGTTCTGGTAAGAAGGATTGTAATGACATTCAAATAGTAGATTTTTGTTGAGAGTTGTAAGAGTTTAATTTCCGTTGTAGTTCATATTGGCTTTAGCGAGTAAGAAGTGGCAGAGCTCTTGGTTGGAGTCCAGTGAGTCTGTTGCCCATCACAGTAAACTCACGGGCCCAGCTGTGTGTTCGGGTCGTGACAGAAATGGTATTAGAGCATCCACACTCCTGTGATACATAGAGCTTAAGTAATGATCGTGTCGATTGGGTTATGGAATCCAAAGTTATAATCTGAAGTCCGTAGTATGGTTAAGATTGATGTTTATTGAGACTGAGATTTGCATCGTTGATCTACGTTTTGGAGATTATATAACATATGAGGACTTTCTGAACCGGCCTTATGTGTCGGTGATGGCATATGTGACCTTAGTCTGAATGGCTATCTAGTGTCTATCTCCGTACTCAAATATAATTTGGCCATTGAATTTTGGTTTGACATCTCTTCCATTGAAATTTTGTGCTTCCGTAATCTTCTTTCATCAAACATCTTTGCATTCTTTAATTGGTCCTTTGAGCAACCTTACTGGGCATTTGGCTCATTCCCTTATTGTTTTTTTCTTTTTAGGTGATGTACTTGGTTTTGGATTTGCGGGGTTAGCTGTGTGTCCGAGAGCTAGCTACTTTTGTTCAGAATTAGTATTGGTATTTTGCATGTATTTTTTAATCAAGACAAGTTGATATTACTTGCGTTTTATTTTGAAACTCCGTGTTGGAGAAATTTTAGATTGTATAAAAGCTGTAGTCCACCTTGACATTTATTGATATACTTTTGGGAAGTATTAGTGCATGCTCCGAATGCCCCCTTTTGGGAGATTTTTGATATTTTAAGGTTTTCTGATTTTGTTTATTCGACATTAACGCTCTGAGATATTGCAAGGCGTCACAGTTGGTATTAGAGCTTAGATATGAGATTCTGTAGACTCATGCTTAGGATCAGATAAGTTGTGAAACGGGTAGGATGGGTAGTTAAGTGTAATATTTCAGTTAGTATCTGATCCTAGTTTAATTTTGTACTAATGGTAAGCAGTCGATGGCTAATGAAAAGGATAGAGTGCAGATGTTCACTTGGGGTCATAAGGCTAGAATTAGACAGCGCATTATTCCAGTCCCGATAGAGACCTATGTGCAATGCGTGGACATTGCGAAGACTATTGAATCTAAGGCAAGGGATTTCAGAGAGATAAAAGAAGCTAAGGTAGGTAAGCAAGATCGCCCAGAACTATGCCCACAAATCTCTGCGTAGACACACCCTCTATGCCCAAAAAATTACGACACATCAATAACACACAGACAACACTATTCACCTCACCCTTCCTCACCCAGAACACGTACACCACGATACGCAGTACACCTAGTCGCATTGCACACTCTATCTATACCTAATTCACACCACCATATACACCACCAAAGCTACTCCGGCCAAACCACCCAAGCAATGCCACAATGCTATTCTGGCTGCGGCAAGCACTGCCATGACCATCATCATTCGCTTAACAAAACACACACAATCATACTCTCTGTGCATCCATAATTGTGCGAGAGAAACTGACATTCTCCCTTTTGAACACACTTAGGTTGTATATCCGTAGAAACTCATACAACACCCCACGCCATGCAAACGACCATCACCCAACACCAAGAAACCCACCAAGATGAGTGACTCTAACCATCCCAAACTCCCACAATCTCAGACACTTGATTATTTGTATAGTAAAGATAAGAGTTTATTACCGTTATTACTTTTTTCTTCACGAGCGAATTCCAAGAATGAAGGCCGAAGACCGGTGACTGCCATACTGGCTCACCGTGAAACTGCAACGACGACTACAATTTGAGGTTCTCATATGTTATATAATCTCCAAAATGTAGGTCAACGATGCAAATCTCAGTCTCAACAAACATCAATCTTAACCATACTACGCACCTTAGATTATAACTTTGGATTCCATAACCCAATTGACACGATCATTACCTAAGCTCTAAGTATCAGATGACTGTAATGCTCTGATACCAATTCCATCACGACCTGAACCCATAGCTGGGCCCGTGAGCTAGGTATGCGACCGGCCGCAAACCCACTGAACTCCTGCCAAGGGCTCTGCCAGGTCTTACTCGCGAAAACCAATTGATACTTAGAGCATTTATTCTCTTTATGCATTACACTCTTTTGCACTCTGTAGACCCAAGCGCTCGCTCTCTCTCTCTCTCTCTCTCTCTCTCTATTTTCTTTATCCATTACACTCTTTTGCATTCTGCTCCTAATTTGTATAAATACTTTACACGAGACCAAATATAGTATAACAGTATAACCTCATAAATTATAAGTCCTCTAAAACAACCCATTCACTTCCATGAATTTGTTTATTTTACAGAACTTCATCATTATAGCTTATGTCATTATTAAAATATGTTTTTAAATGTAGCAAGTAATATTGCCCACAATAATTTACACTAACGAACCAATAATATCATTTCAACAAATATAATTTCTAACAACCATCACTGAACAAGTAAAAATTTGTTAAAATTTACCGTACAACCAACCCAGGTTCGGGGTATTACATTATCTATCCCTTAAAGAAATTTTGTCCTCGAAATTTGGTGTACACTAAATTGCTTTTCTTAATCTTGTGTGAACTTGCCCCCCGTGACTCCACTTTTAACCCGCCTTAATCCAGCAATAGAAAAAAAAACTTTAAAGCAAAAGTTTTGCCAAACTGTTTATGCTAACTCCACATTTCTTAACTTATACCACTAAATAATCGCTACATCGTGAAGTCTTACCAAGGGAACAAATTTCTGAAGTGTCAACTATATTCAACAAAATCAACCACAACACCAATTTGATACCATAATATTACATCCTTTTCACGCTAAATGAAATTTGGCCTCGAATTTTATAATACTTACAATGTCTAGACACTAGATATTGTCACACAACTCCGATATATATAGCAAACACATAATAGACAAGTAGTGCCGAACCTCCACACCAATTTATCACCAATGAATAATAAACATTAGAATTCCCGTTCAAATCTTAATGCTAAGCTCGAACATACAAGGTCGTCACATAAGCTTAATGCTTATAGAACTTCAAGGGATCACATAACATTCTAAAATTTCCCAAGTCTCAACACTCTAAACGTACTGACCACAAGCTTACAGAAGCTCTATCTAACTATCATGGTACATTCTATCTAATAACCATGGTTAGGTTTATCACAAAATATCATCACATTTCTCCTTACCATCCAAGGCTAGCTCTACCCATACATTAGAAGTCCTCATATGTTATATAATCTCCAAAACGTAGATCAACGATACAAATCTCAGTCTCAACAAACATCAATCTTAACCATACTATGGACTTTAGATTATAACTTTGGATTCCATAACCCAATCGACACGATCATTACTTAAGCTCTAAGTATCACAGGATCGTGGATGTTATGATACCATTTCTATCTCAACCCGAACCCATAGCTGGGCCCGTGAGCTAGGTCCATTATCGGCCGCAGACCCACTGGACTCCAACCAAGGGCTCTGCGAGGCCTTACTCGCTAAAACCAATATGAACTGCAGCGGAAATTAAAACCTTACAACTCTAAACAAAAATCTCCTATTTGAATGTCATTACAATCCTTCTTACAAGAACACATATATTAGAACTCAACTCATCAAATGCTGAGTTCAGAGGTCCACCCTAAGGTTTTGATCCCACATTCACCACCATCACCTTACATTCAAACCTAAAATGACAAGTAAGGAGTGAGCTTCCACGTGCTCAGTAAGTAACCAATGATTCAACTAGGTGGACCAAGCATGCCAGGAAGATAACTCACCTTATATTATAAAAATATTAAGGAATCTAAAATCATGGAGTAAGTAATTATTCGGTAAAATTAAATAGAGAACGTGGAGCAAAACTAGCGCATAAAATCATTAGTACAAAATCTCACGACAAAAAGTTCCATCCCAACATTAGTTCAAACTATATGTTGCGGTCAGCGTACAAGCCCCCCGAACTAGGGTCCGAAATCCCTCCTACACCAGGGATAAATAATTCAGTGGATACAAGATCAAACCACAAGCAACAACACTGTGCATCAACGTACAAGTCCCAAGGACCAAGGGGTCGAAATCCAACCTTTCCCCGTTGGATATGGGGAACATCAATTGAATAAACAAAAACCACCTCACGCTGCTTGGATATGGGGAACATCACGGGGAACATTGCAAATGCAATCACTCTTCAAACCATCCTCACGCTGCTTTCGATTGCTTTCAAATAGTACAATATTCACCATAACGTCAAGTACCAAACATTTCAAATTTGGGTTCCATTACAATTTCTAAGCAAAATATCATTTACATGTTGGTTCGGTTTTTAACTAAAATAAACCACTAGAAGCTTTTTGGCAATCAAGCAAAAGCAGCTAACGTAATTAAAATAGGCAATGCAGATAAACACCATTTTTAACAGTAGATAAACATACACAACTTATATAAAAATACTAGTTGAATCAAAGGGTCACTTACTTGACGCTACACATTTCCCCCATCAAAGTCTCTGAAGCGACAATCTCACTGCTACATTTGGCTAAAAGAACGATCTAGGCCATTCTTTTGATTTCCATGTCTCCAACATTACTATAACCCAAGGCATCGTCAATCATGGCACAACATCCCCGTTGAACATGTCTTCAAACAATTCAATGCCGCAGTTAACTGCCCGGCCTTTACAAACCCGTCCAATATCTTGTCTAACTTATCCAGTCTTTCTTGAGCATTTCATTGACAATTGTTGAGCTTCTCTCTTCTAATTTGATGTCACTAAACCACCAAGCATGCCCTATTGCTAAAATATACACAATCGCACTCCTCATACAATATACACCCACACAACAGTGTCCCACATGCACCCCAGTTACCCCTATCATCCAACAACGACCACACCTACGCACCTGCCCAAATAAATGCACCGTACACCCACCGTTGCACACACACAAACCACCCAGACACCAGAAAATAGTCATACACATATACTTAACACACATATAGACACACCCCTTATATATAAGTACGCTCTTTGCGCGTGCAACACTGCACACAGTACACACTAACATAACTCAAAAACATGCACACACCCACGTTACACACTCCATGGCACACATTGCACACATACTATTCGTCGCCGTACACAAACACGCCACCACACGTAGTCCTCCATGCACATACCCACCCGTGCCCATAAATCTCTACGTAGACACCTCCTCTATGTCCAAACAATTACGACACATCAATAACATGCAGACAACACCATTCTCCTTGCCCTTCCTCACCCAGAACACGTACACCACGATTCGCAGTACACCTAGTCGCACTGCACACTCTGTCCATGCCCAATTCACATCACCATATACCACCAAAGCTACTCCGGCCAAACCACCCAAGCAATGCCACAATGATATTCCTGCTACTATAAGCACTGCCATCATTTGCTTAACAAAACACACACAAACATACTCTCTGTGCACCCATAATTGCGCAAGACAAACTAACATTCTCCCATCTGCACACACTTGTGCTGTACATCCGTAGAAACTTGTACAACACCCCCACACTATGCAAATAACCATCACCTAACACCATGAATCCCACCAAGATGAGTGGCTCAAATGATCCCAAACTCTCACAATCTCAAAGACTTGATAATTTGTATAGTAAATAAAGATAAGAGTTTATTACTGTTATTACTTTTTTTTCCTCACTAGCAGATTCCAAGAATAAAGGCTGAAGACCGGCGACTGCCATATTGGCGCACTGTGAAACTGCAACGACGAGGCCAATTTGAGGTCGCGGTCACCATGGGGGTTGGTGGGTGGATGGAGCGAGGGAGCCGATGACTTGCCCACGGTAGTCGTCTTAATTGTTGGCTGATCGATAGCTATTTTGTGGGAAATTGGTGGGTTCTTTAAAAGGCAATTCGAGTGCGGTCAATCAGCGGTTGGAGAGGGAGACTCGGCGACTGGCTGGTGGTGGTCCATGGTTGTCTGTACATGCAAATCTGGCTGCATTGAGCAAAGGATTAGTGGCGACCGTAAATAAGGAACGGTTGCATGGCGGTGGCGGAGGCGTTGAGCGATGCATTTAGTACAGCGCAGCCGGAGTTAATAGCCGGTGACGGATTGCGTGGCAGGCCATGGAGTTGCCGTGAGGTGGGAGTGGCTCCCCCCGCTTTAGGGCAGGCTACCTGCTCCAACTCTCTCCCCTTTTTACTGTTTTTTTGTTAAATAAAAATATATATCAATTGATGAAACAATAGTACAAAACATCTGCAAGGGGCATACACCAGGAAGACAACAATGAAACGCGAGTCTTGCTAAGCAAGAGCGAAGAGAAACCTACGATAGGCAGAGAACATGCCACACTGGTAACAAAAGAAAAAAGTTAATACATAACACCGAAGCTAGATCCTCAAGAGAGATACAAAAAAACCCATATGTCCAGACCATGACGAAATCAGACGAATATAGAGTCGGGGAGCTGCCATTCACCCTGGAACCAACGGTTAGTCAGGGTACTGGCCACTTTTCTACAGGAGAATAACCTCCACCGGATGATCTGCATAAGACCTGTAGAACCAGAAACCATATCAGTATACTTATTCTGGAAGGAACGAGAATTCCGTTCTTGCCAGATATAGTACACCAATGCCGTAAAAGCTAACTGACAGACCAATGTCGGGAATCCCAGGCCCTGCCACTCAGAGGAAGCTCTATCAATCATACCCTGCCAACTCAACAAAGGCCAGTTAAAATTGTATTTCTTTTGAATAAAAGACCATAATCTAAACGTGAAAGGGCAATTAAAAAATAGATGATCATGGGACTCAAAAGGAATGCGACAGAAAACACAGCTCGTGCTAGTAATGACATGAAAAGCAAACAGCCTATTCTGCGTACTTAATCTCTCAATGGCCAGCCATAAAGCGAAGTTATGATGTGGAACACGCCACTTACACGACAGTAAGCATGACCATCTAGCCTGCGGCTGCTTACGATGAAGGGCTTCCCACGTACTCATAATGGAGGACTCCCTAGAATCACTAACCGTCCAAATGATCTTATCATGCGTATCTGGGGTTGGACAAAAAGAGCTAGGGGTACTCTCGTGCAACTCCATGAGCTCAAGGGTATTGGACACAGGCCAGCACCACGATGAGCCAAAGATCACATCAGAAACGCTCCCTCACCTATCCAGACCCGAGTCAGAAATAATCCTACAAGAAAGAGTAGGAATGATAGGGCCAATCGGGTGCCACCAATCAAACCACAGAGATATCCTACTACCATCCCCAACGATATAACAAGGGAAAGAGCGAATCGTATCCCTAACCATGAGAATCTTACGCCAAGACCAGCTACAATCGTTGGGGCAAGAGACCAAATATTCCTGTTGAGTACTAGCTACAATGGAGTGAGATTTCAATCGGGCTTTAGAGTGAATAAACAGTAAAAAAGGCCGTCAGGTACTCAATATTCCTGTTGAGTACCGACGGCCCTTTTTAATATTTATTCACTCTAATGCCCGATTGAAATCTCTCTCTCTCTTCTCTCCTTATCTCTTTATGCACACTCTTTTGCTTTCTGCTCCTAATTAGTATAAATATTTTACGCGAGACCAAATTTGTTTATTGTACAAAACTTCATCATTATAGCTTATGTCATTATTAAAATATGTTGTTAAATGTAACAAATAATAGTGCTCACAATAAATTATACTAAACATCCAAAAATATCATTTCAACAACTGACGTAATTTTTTTCTAATAAATATAATTTGTAACAATCGTTACCAAATGAGTAACTAAAAATCTTTTAAAATTTACATTATCGACCCCTTAAGGAAATTTCGTCCTTGAAATTTTGTGTATGCTAGATTGCTGCTCTTAATCATGTTTGACCTCGTCCCCCGTCATTAGACTACACTTTTAACTAACCTTGATCCACCAACGAAAAAAAAATACTTTCAACGTCAATACTTTTAAATCAAAAGTTTTGCCAAACAATAAATGCTATCTCCACATTTCTCCATTTATACTACTAAATCGTCGCTACGCCTGAAGTCTCACGAAGTGAACAAATTGCTAAAGTGTCAAGTATATTCATCAAAATCAACCATAACAGCAATTTGGAACCATAGTATTACATCCTCTTCCTGCTAAAAGAAGTTCCGCTCCAATTTCATAATACTTACAACGTCCATACACTAGATATTGTTACACAACTCAGATATATAACAAACACATAATAGACAAGCAGTGCCAAATCTCCGCACCAAATTTATCACCGATGAATATTAAACGTCATAATTGCCATTCAAATCTTAATGCTAAGCTCGAACTTACTAGGTCATCACTTACGCTTAATGCTTATAGAACTTCAAGAGATCACATAACCTTCTAAAATTTCCAAAGTCTCCACACTCTAAACATAAGGACCACGAGCTTACAATAGCTCTATCTAATGTTATATCATGCTACATTCTATCTAATAACCATGGCTAGGTTTTTTGCCAAGTAAGATCACATTTCTCCTTACTATCCTAAGCGAGCTTTACCCATACATTAGAAGTCCTCATACGTTACATAACCTCCAAAATGTAGGTCTACGATGCAAATCTCAGTCTCAACAAACATCCATACCAAGCACTTCAAATTATAACCCCAATCGACACAATCATTACTTAAGCTCTAAGTATCAGATGAACGTAATGCTCTAATAATATTTCTGTCATGACCCGAACCCACAGCTGGGCCAGTGATCTTGGTTCGTGACCGGCTGCAGACCCACTAGACTCCAACCAAGGGCTCTGCCAGGCCTTACTCGTTGAAACCAATATCATACTTAGAGCATTTGTTCTCTTTATGCATTACACTTTTTTGCATTCTGCAGACCCAAGCTCTCTCTCTCTCTCTCTCTCTCTCTCTCTCTCTTATTCTCTTTATGCATTACAATCTTTTGCATTCTGCTCCTAATTAGTATAAATACTTTACCCCAGACCAAATATAGTATAACAGTATAACCTCATCAATTATAAGACCTTTAAAACAACACTCACTTTCACAAATTTGTTTATCATATAGAACTTCATCATTATAGCTTTTGTATTATTAAAATATGGTTTTTAAATGTAACAAATAACATTGCTCAATATAATTTATACTAAAGATCCAATAATATCATTTCAACAAATAAAATTTCTAACAACCATCACCGAACGAATAACTAAAAATCTGTTAAAATTTACCATACAACCAACCTAGGTTCGGGGTATCACATTATCTATCCGTTAAAGAAATTTTGTCCTCAAAATTTGGTGTACACTAGATTGCTGCGCTTAATCATGTGTGACCTCGTTTCCCATCATAAGACACCACTTTTTAACCCGCCTTAATCCACCAATGAAAAAAAATACTTTCAAATCAAAAGTTTCGCCAAACTGTAAATGGTATCTCCACATTTCTCCATTTATACCACTAAATTAATGTTCACCGTGAAGTCTTACCAATTGTACAAATTTCTACAGTATCTCCACATTTCTCCATTTAAATCAGAGGTTTTGCCAAACTGTAAGTGCTATCTCCACATTTCTCCATTTATACCACTAAATTGTCGCTACATCGTAAAGTCTTACCAAGTGAACAAATTTCTAAAGTGTCGAGTATATTTATCAAAATCAACCATAACACCAATTTGATACCATAATATTACATCCTTTTCCTGTTAAAAGAAATCCGGCCTCGAATTTCGTAATACTTACAATGTCCAAACACTAGATATTGTTACACAACTCTGATGTACAGCAAACACATAATAGACGAGCAGTGCCTAACCTCCGCACCAAATTTATCACCGATGAATAATAACGTCATAATTCCCTTTCAAATCTTAATGCTAAGCTCGAACTTACAAGGTCATCACTTAAGCTTAATGCTTATAGAACTTCATAGGATTACATGACATTCTAAAATTTCCCAAGTCTCAACACTCTAAACATACTGACCACAAGCTTACAAAAGCTCTATCTAACTATCATGCTACATTCTATCTAATAACCATGGTAAGAAGGTTTTTCGCAAACTATCATCACATTTCTCCTTACCATCCTAGGCCAGCTCTACCCATACATTAGAAGTCCTCATATGTTATATAATCTCCAAAATGTAGATCAACGATGCAAATCTCAGTCTCAACAAACATCAATATTAACCATACTTTGGACTTTAGATTATAACTTTGGATTTCATAACCCCATCGACGTGATCATTACTTAAGCTCTAAGTATCACAAGACTGTGGATGCTCTGATACCATTTCTATCATGACCCGAACCATCTGCTGGGCCCGTGGGCTAGGTCCGTGATCAGCTGTGACCCACTGAACTCTAACCAAGGGCTCTACCAGGCCTTACCTGCCAAAACCAATATGAACTGCAGCGAAAATTAAACCCTTACTATTATAAACAAAAATCTACTATTTGAATGTCGTTATAATCCTTCATATAAGAACTCAACTCGTGTAATGCAGTATTCGGAGGTCCACTCTAAGGTTTTGATCCCACATTCATCGCCATCACCTTGCATTCAAACCTGAAATGATAAGTAAGGAGTGAGCTTCCATGTGCTCGGTAAGTAACCAATGATTCAACTAGGTGGACCAAGCATGCCAGGAAGATTATTCACCTTATAACAACATTAAGGAATCTAAAATCATGGAGTAAGTAATCATCCGGTAAAACAAAATAGAGAACATGGAGCAAAACTAGTGCATAAAATCATTAGCACATAACCTCACGACAAAAAATTCCATCCCAACATTAGTTCAAACTATATGTTGCGGTCAGCGTACAAGCCCCCTGACTAGAGTCCAAAATCCCTCCTACACCAGGGATAAATAATTCTGTGGATGCAAGGGCCAAACCACACGTAACAACACTGTGCATCAACGTACAAGTCCCATTGACCAGGGGGCCTAAATCCAACTTTCCCCCTTTGGATATGGGGCACATTAATTGAATAAACAAAAACAACTTTGTGATTCATCGCAAATGAAATCACTCATCAAACCGTCCTTACACCTCTTTCGATAGCTTCAAACTGTTCAATATTCACAATAACGTCCTTATATTGAAATGATGTGGTTTTCTTTGAAAGCCGTCTTGAAATTATCAGTGATTGTATATAGAAAATCATTTGAATCGCTATGTTTCTCTATCTTAAAAAGTTGTTATTTGGTTTAAATATGAAATCGTCCGAATCGTTTTTAACCTGTTTTAAAATCTTTGATCAATCTTACTGGGCTCTTGAAAGCTCACTTTCCTTTGACTTCCTTTCCGCATGTGATAACCAACCATAGATCGCATCGGGTGCGGATTAGAGCCGAGCGAGGAAAAATTGAATTTAAATTTAGTGTTGGTCATTAGTACCCCTGCGTGGGTCAGTGTTGCTATTTAGAAGTTTTGACTTAAAATTGATGTTTGAATTAAGACAGTAAATTTAAAGTATTGTCTTATTTGATGTTTTAGTTGCTCTGACTGACTGGTGGTTCTAATTAGGTTGAGTTTGAGGATATTATTGGCGTAGCGTAAATGATCGAGTGAGTGTTAACGTTCTGGAAAATTTCAGAATATTACAGTTGGTATCAGAGCTTAGGTATATGATTCTGTAGACTTTAGAAGCGAGTGAGGGAAAGCCTAAGTTTTGACAAAAGCATTAGAGAAAAACTTTAATGACTTAGTTGAACCATAGTCATGGTTAGATAGCAGCTGAAGGTTTTGGGTGTGAGTTGCATGAGCTGTGTTGTGTATTATATATGCGTTTGTGTGTGGGTTTAATGGGTCTGAAATGTAGTTGTTAAGTGTGTGTGTGTGTGTGTGTGTGTGTGTAAGCAGTGAGTGAATGTAAATGGGCTGTGAATGTACTGTAGATGAGATTAAGTAGCAAGAATGAGATGAAGTGGTGAGTGAAAAAGGAAGAAAGAAAAAGAGAAACGGGCAGTGGGTTGTAGTGCTGTGTTAAGTGTGAGTGCATGTGTGGGTGTGTTTGTGTGCTCATATGTGGGTGTTGGGGAAATAGAGAAGAGGGAGCAGCCATGGAGCTGCGGTGGTGCATGTTGGAGAAGATGGGTGGCAGCCAGCGTGTGTGTGTTGGTGTTGAATGCATGTGGGTATATACGTGGGATTATATCAGGTGGGTATATATGAAGAAATGGGTGTGAAGTGTGCTTGGTTGTGTGTTTTGAGTGGTGTGTGAGTTGTGTTTTGGATATGGGTATGGTTGTGTGTATTTACATGAAATCAGTGGGTGTGTAAATATGTATAGGAATAGTGCATGTGAGGTGCTGTGTGGGTGTAAGTAGTGTAAGCAGTGTGGTGCAAAGGTAGGTGATGTGCATGTATGGGGTGTGAAAGTGTGTGTTTGTGTGAGTTTTAGGGTGTGCTTTAGTGTATGTTTTTGTGTGTATGGTGGGTGTAGCAGCTGTGCTTTGTGTGAAGGAGGGATGTCTTATGGAGTGTTACAAAGGACAAGGAAGTGAAAATGAAGCTGCGTGAATAGTAACTTCTGGGTTGGATAGAGAATTTAAGGAGGAAGAAGAGACATGCGGATCGTGTACCAGGTTAGCGTTAAGTTCGGCACGTGTATATGTTAGCACACACTTATTGTTAACATGTGAAAATTTATAGTATAATACGTTAGAACATATTAGAATTCTTGGCAAAATTTTATAATTTTCTGAAATCGTATGAATTTTTAATATTTTCTGTAATTTCATAATTGAAAATTTCTTTTGGAGCCTTTAAACCTTGGAAATATTTTGGGAAAAATTATGGTAATGTCTTTATGGTATAAATAAGACTCAGTTTGAGTTTGATAATTTTTGGAGTTTGTTTTGCTATGATTTCCATATTGCATTGGTTTTAGCAAAATGAAAAATCTAAAAATACTTTTTATGTCTTTTAAATTCTAATTTCAATTTCCATAATTTATATATATATATATATATATATATATATATATATATATATATATATATATATATATATATATACTTCTTATAAGAATTATGGGACTTATTTTACAGCTGGAAGTAATTATGGTTATTATTGGGTTTTTTTATTGTATTTAAAGAAATTATTTTAATTCAAAAATATTCAAAATTTTAGAAAATACATATTTTGACTTTTAATAATGTTTTAAGCTATAAAAGTATTTTATTGTAATTTATTAAGAAATTTGAAATGATGTTACGTATTAAAGAGCGTATGGGGTCCTCGGTTAGGTTGGCTGAGCGCGAGGCGCACTTTGAGTTGAGCAATTTCTGAGTTGGAAGTGAGCATCGTTTGGACAGTGAATAGTAGGTTATAGTATATTAGTATAGATTGTATTCTAACAAATGGATTGCCAATCTAGGTTTATTCAGATAATTTCAATCGAGGTTTGGTAGTATTGCTTAGCTTGGATCGAGGTAAGGAATTCAATCCGAAACCTATTTCATTACTCTGTTTTCAAATACTTATAAAACAGTTTTATAAACTACATTGATTTGATTTAATGTTTGATATAAAAGATGTTTTGAAACTGTCCACGAAACCCTAATTTGAGCCTGATAGAGATCGTTTAGAATTTGTTATTCTCATCTGTTTACTAAATTCAATCATTGTAAAACGTTTTGAATTGTGTTTAAATTCCTTGTATATTTTCAAATGCACTTATTGATTCTCAATGTTGACATGAGTTAGTAACTTGAGAGCCATAAGGATGGTCTGTATTGTTGGCGTTATAAGAATGGTCTGTTGGATGGGTTTAACTAGTACCTAAATGGACTAGTCAGTGTACATATGCATATATAAAGCGTATCGAGCACTGCCGGGATGGCTTTGCTTCTGTATTGCTTATGTTCAATGTTTCCTATTTATGTTTTATTGCACTTGAACTGCTTTGAATACTATTCATTCATGCTTTATTATGCTTTAAGTGTTTTGAAGTGATATTTATTTAAGGGATTGAGTTGATACTCATCCTTATGCTTATATTGAAATGCTGTGATTTTCTTTGAAAACTGTTTTGAAATTATCATTGATTGTATAAAGAAAATCATTTGAATCGCTCTGTTTCTCTGTCTTAAAAAGTTTTCTTTGGCTTAAATATAAAATCGTCCGAATTGTTTTTATTGTTTTTAAATCTTTGTGCGACCTTACTGGGCTCTCAAAAGCTCACTCTCCTATGACTTCCTTTCCGCATGTGATAGCCAGCATTAGGTGCGGATTAGAGCCGAGTGAGGAAAATTGAATTTAAATTTAGTGTTGGTCATTAGGACCCCTGCGTGGGTTAGTATTGCTATTTAGAAGTTTTGACTTAAAATTGATGTTTGAATTAAGACAGTAAATTTAGAGTATTGTCTTATTTGATGTTTTAGTTGCTCTGACTGACTGGTGGTTCTAATTAGGTTGAGTTTGAGGATATTATTGCCGTAGTGTAAATGATCGAGTGAGTGTTAACGTTTTGAAAAATTCTTGGATGTTACATATACATACATACATTGGGAGAAGTCCACTAGAGGTTGTGGACGACTCAGATTACACTTAGTTGTTGGCCCAGTCGGGTCAAAGGTATCTTAAATAGCAAATGGATTCAGGGAATTGGGGGACAAGTCTAACCGCAAAGAGTAGCAGTTAGCCTAAGAGTTGAAGATCTCTACCGATAAATGTGGATCTGCATTCTAGTATCCTTATACATGAAGATAATCAATTCGGTCGTTGTGGTCAGACTTTATTATGGATTTCTGACCACATTCTCCATAGATACCATTATCCTTTTTGTAGTGGTGAATTTTGTGGATCAACCAGAGGAGGTATGCATAAAAGTATTTGCTCCTAGGATTGATTATACCATAGAGGCCAACGATAGACAATAACTCCCCCCCAAACACATCAAGTATCATACAAAACACTTAATATGCATTTCTTAGCTCAAAACAGTTTCAGTGAAAGCAGATCAGTTCCAAATCTAAGCAATTTAGGGTAACATACACTTCAAATATGAGAGTGATATATGATAGTGATATATGATAGAATGTTAAAGCACACATTCTAAGCTTTCTAGAAAGATATAGAACACTTAAATCCTACAAGAATTGACTGAGATATGTGTGTGTGACTATCAACACAAAATCTGCCCAGTTTAATTAGTTTCGAGCAGTTCCATATTCATGTAATTCAAGGTAGTATAAACTTCAAATTAGAGAGTCATCAAAGAAACAATGTTAAAGAAAACATTTTTCAGCTTTCCAGAAAGTTGTAGAACACTCAAATCTGACAAGTATTGAATTAGATATGCCTGTTTAAATATCAACATAGAATCTGCCCATATTTCTCTAATTTAATTTTAACACTCCATACGCACATAACACACCATACATACACACCAACCATAATTAAAACTATGTTCAAGGTTGCTCATTTGTAAAACTCTACCTTTGATAAACTTAGGGCGTTGAACTCATCAATGGTTACTGATATAAAATTATCACAACAAATTCTCTCTTTTTTTTCCTTCCTTTTTCAAGCTCTCAAACCTCCTCTCTAATTTTTCTACGAGTTGGCAGATCCCCTCTCTCTTCCCTTCTTGTTTCTACTTCAAAAGGTAGAAGACAGGAGTCACTTTAGTTTAGAGAAATCTGCTGAATTTTCTCCCTAGAGAAACAAGTGTTTCAAGGGTATCAGACCCCTTCCAAATCTTACCAATAAGAACTTGACAACCCAAATCAATTTCTGGACTTAATAAGCTTCATTAGTACTAGTTAACCTAGATTGGTAACTAAGCAACCACAATTAGCTTAATCAAGATTAGAAAAAACTAATGAAGCTTAACCACTAACTAATCACGATTAACCTTGACTAGTCCAGATTCTCATAATCACAATTAGGGCTTAACTAATCATGTTTGGGAATAACTAATCAGGATTAAGAATAAACTAATCCACCAACTTGAGGTGCTTTTATGCCAACACAAGCATACAACTTGTTCTACATAAATAGTTCACGAAAATTACTCATGTAATGCATAAGATCTTTCAATTAAGAAAGATATCACGCTATACGCATAAAACAGGCATGAAATGAAGTTTACAGCTAGGTTAAACTAGGGTCCTTACACCTAACCCTCCTTAAAAGAATTTAGTTCCTAAATTCATACCTCACTAAGGAAAAAGATGGGAATACTTCTCTCTTATTTTAGCCTCTCTCTCCCATGTAGCTTCTTTAATTCCATGGTGTTCTTATAACACCTTAACGAGTGGTATGTTCCTGTTCTGTATCGCTTGTTCCTTTCGGTCCAAAATCTGAATCGGTTGCTCGACATAAGAGAAGTCATTCTGAATCGGAATCGGTTCATGATGCAATACATATGAAGGATCAGGTTTATACTTCCTCAACACAAATACGTGGAAAACATCATATATACCAGCTAGCGAAGGTGGCAATGCAACCCGATATGCTACTGCAACAATCCATTCCAAAATCTCAAAGGGACCAACGTAGCGTGGTGCTAGTTTTCCTTTCTTTCCAAACCTGGTAACCCTTTTAGAAGGCGAAACACGTAGAAAATACATGATCTCCTATAGCAAATTCAAAATCTCTCCTTGTTTATCAGCATAACTTTTCTGTCTACTCCTAGCCGTTAACAAATGATCACAGATCACCTTGATTGTTTATGTGGTTTCTTACACAAATTGGAGATTTGCACTTTTTGCCATACAGGGCTTCAAATGATGCCATTTCAATGCTAGAGTGATAGCTATTATTGTAAGAAAACTCCACAAGCGCCAAGTGATCATCCCAGTTACCTTTCAATTCCATAGCACACGCTCGTAACATATCTTCCAAGGTCTGAATCGTTCTTTCGCTTTGACCATCTGTTTGTGGATGGAAATATGTGCTAAAAGCAACTTTAGTTCCCATTGTATCTTGAAAAGCCTTCAAAAATCTCGAAGTAAAATAAGGATCTTGGTCTAAAATAATGCTTGCAGGTACTCCATGGAACCTAACAATCTCTTTTACGTACATATGTGCCAACTTCCCTAAGGTGTAAGTCATATTTATAGCAAGAAAGTGAGCAGATTTAGTAAGTCTATCAACAATTATCCAAATAGCATCATGTCCATTTTAAGTTCGAGGTAACGGTTGAAGTAACCCAGCTGGTTTGCTATGTTCCAACTTAGCTTGTTGACATGTAAGACATTTACAACAAATACAGCCACATCTCTTTTCATGTTCTTTCATCAATAACTAGATTTCAAATCCTTATACATTTTAGTACTTCAGGGGGTTATAGACTACTTGGAGCAATGTGCTTCTTCCAGTATCTCTCATCTCAAACTAGCATCATTTGGAATAAACATTCTCTTACCAATTCAGAGCAAACCATCACTGTGCAACGTAAAATCTTATTTGGAACTCAAATCCTTCAAAATAGCTTGTACTTTTGGATCTGGTGCTTGTGCTTCTGTTACCAAGCTACATGCTAATATTAGCAAAGACAATACCTATCTTAAGTAGTTGAGGCTTCCAAAGGCATCTTCTAACAATTTCCATTCTTTTATCATCAAGTGTGCAACCATAACTTTTCTACTCAATACATCAACAACCACGTTAGCTTTGCCCGAAAGATATTAAATAGTGCAATTATAATCATTTTGAAGTTCCATCCATCTATGTAGCCTTATATTAAGCTCTTTTGTGAAAATAAATACCTCAAGCTTTTATGGTCTATGTACACTTCAAACGCTATCCCATATAAGTAATGCCACCATTTAAGCAGGGCAAATACAATTGCTACCAACTCCAAATCATGTGTGGGATAGTTTTGCTCATAGGGTTTTAGCTTTCTCGAAGCACAGGCTATTGCCTTTCCTCGCTACATTAGAACACAACCAAAACCGACATATGAGGCATCACTGTAAATTACAAGGTTATCGTTACCTTCAGGTCAGTGTTATCAAAGGTGCACGCCTAGGCACAAGGCACACTCCTTGCGCCTCGCCTAGGGCTAGGCACAGCCCCTTCGAAAAGGCTCGCACCTTATGCACCTAGGCGCCCAGGAGCAAGGCGCAAGGAGGTGGTAGAGGCACAAAAAAAAGCCCAAACATCCTAATTTTTTATTTTTGCATCGTGGCATCATCTCAACCATTCATTATTGTTGATTCTTTGTTTCATAACATGATAAATCAATATTTAAACCTTAAAAATACGTAAAACCCCAAATTCCTAATTAATCGATTCTTTTATTATTGTTCATTATGCTAGCGTCCCGTCCCCAATTGTTATTCTCTTTTAAGTAAATCCACTCTTTCACTTTACCTTGTAGATGAAGAAGATGAAATTAAAGAGGAATCTCAACTAGACTTGGGAGCCTACGATTTCCTTTTGAGGAAAACATTATTGCCTTAACCCTCATTGATATTGAGGATGTCGTTATCATGTTCACTTAGGACTTCTTATTGGATTTGAAACTTTTTCTAGTGTTGAAAATTTGTTTGCTGTCATGTTCTGAATTTTTTACGTGATTATAATGTTTAATGTACTAATATCTATTTATTTTTATGTTGCACTTCACTTCGAAAAGGCATGGCCTGCGCCTTGCGCCTAGGCTCCAAAGACCTTTTTGCGCCTGCGCCTTTAATAACTATGCTTCTGGTAGAGTTAGAGTATGGGCTGAAATTAATCGCTGCTTCAATTCTTGGAAACTAGCTTTACACTTTGTATCCCAAACAAACTTTGCTGATTTTTTAGTAAACTTTGTTAATGAACTTGAAATCGTTGAGAAATTTCTCATAAATTTCTCATAAATCGTTGAGAAATTTCACAGTAGCCGGTCTTTGCCAATTTCCAACAGCTTCAATCTTTATCGGATCTATGGATACACCTATACTAGATACAATAGGTTTCAAAAATTTAACTTGCTCAAGCCAAAATTCACATTTGCTAAACTTTGCGTACAATTTCTTTTCACGTAAAACTTGCAACAATTTCCACAGATAGTACTCATGCTGTTCATGGTCCTTGGAGTAGACAAGAATATCATCAATAAAGACTACAACAAAGGAATCCAAGTATGGCTTAAAAACACGATTCATCATGTCCATGAAGGCTGCTGGAGCATTATTAACACCAAACGTCATAACAAGAAACTCATAATAACCATAACTTGTTCTAAAAGTTGTTTTGGGTACATCTTCTTTCTGGACTTTCAATTGATGATATTTTGATCTCAAATCAAGCTTAGAAAATACCGTTGCACCCTGTAATTGATCAAACAAGTCATCAATGTGCCGAAGTGGGTATTTGTTCCTCACAGTCACAATGTCACGTGGTTTAATCAATGCACAATCTCAACGAACCGTCTTTCTTTTTAATTAATAATATGGGAGCAACACATAACGATACACTTGGCTAAATAAGGCCTTTATCCAGTGGTTCTTGCAACTGAATTTTCAACTCTTTCAACTCTTTTGGAGCCATTCTATATGGAGCTTTAGAAACCGGACTTGTTCCTGGTAGTAACTCAATAACAAATTCAAATTCTCGATCAGGGGGTAGAGCTTTTATATCATCAGGGAACACTTCACTAAACTCACGAACAACTGGAATGTCTTCAATTTTTTGCTCTTTCTTACCGTGATCAATTGCATAACAAAGGTACCCTACGCAACCTCTAGAAAGCAACTTACGAAATGAATAGGGGATATAATAGGTGTTGAAGAAAACCCTTTATCTCAAAAAAATTTCAGTATACCTTTTTCCGACATATCAAAAGTAACACTCTTAGCATGATAATCAACATTAGCATGATATTGAGATAACCAGTCCATACCAAGAATGACATCCAAATTTTGAAGGGGTAAAAGTATCCTGTCAGCGTTAAGTCCCTTACCACACACTATTACCGGACATGATCTATTTATCACGTCACCAAGTAAGGACTCCTCCCTAAGCATACTCACCACAAGTTCATATGGTAAACTCTCTTGTTTCTAACCCAAATGATGCACAAAATGTGGGGCTACATAAGAATGTGATGAACCTAGATCAATCAAAACTCGTGCCAAGTGCTAAAAAATAGAAAGTGTACCTCCAATCACTTCGGCTGAATTTCTTGCCTCCTCTTGTCCCAAAGGAAAAGCCCTTCCCTGAAATCTTGGTTTCCCTGTACCTCGGCCTGTGCTCGTTCCTTACTTGCCACTTTGCTGAACCTGTTTTGGTCTCGGATTAGGACAGTCATTCACACGGTGATCCAAGCATCCACAGCCATAACATTTCCCTTCCTTCCTCCAGCAAAAATCAAAATTATGCCCAACCTTGCAACAATAAGAACAAGTCAATTTGTACCCTTGTACTTGCTGAATTTGCGAGTTGCAAGCTTGCCTTTAGGTTGCTGCATGCTTCTTTGATCATTATATGTCCCTGCTATTTTATTTGCACTTTATTACCACCGGTGTTCAAATTCCTTCCACCTTGGTAATTCAAAAGATTTGGTCTAGTTCCAGTCAACCGTGCCCTTTTCCTCTGTATGTCCTCGTCACTCTTCTCAATGAGCAAAGCTCTATCTACCATTTCATAATAGTCATCAATATTGAGAACTGAGATCTTTTCTTGGATTTTAGGCTTCAAACCATCTTGAAACTTTCTAGCCCTCCTATATTCTCCCTCTATCAAGTACAAAGCATGCCTAGTCAATGATTTTGAGCTTGGTTGCATATTGTTGCACCGTTAGATTACCTTGCTCAAAATTCAGAAACTCGGCCTCCCTTTTCAGTTTAACACTTCGAGGAATGTAGCTTTTATTGAACTCGGTCTTGAATAATTCCCAAGTGCGAACTGCTTGAGCCGCTGTCCATTTGCTATTAATCATTTTCCACCAACAAGCAGCATCATTTTCAAGTCTAAAAGTTACAAGTAATAATTTCATCTCATCATTCAGCCCCATAATTTTAAAGATTTTCTCCAAGTTCCTTATCCAATTTTCAGCCTCGTCTGGATCACCCTCTCCAACAAACTCTAGTGGATGTATATTCATGAAATTCTTTAGCATTTCAGATCATGGTTAGACCCTCGATGGTTGAGATTGTTATTTGCAAGAGACCATACGCCTCAATATCACATACATATCTTTCAAAGCATTGTCTGTGTCTTTTCCTAAAGAACTTGTTTCTCTGTTAGACATTCGTACCTATAAAGAGGCATGAAATTAGAGAAAACTGAAGTTTTAAGATCAGGCTTAAGACTTAACTCCAAAGATTATATCCTGGCTACTAAGCAAAACTTATGCTCTGATACCATCTTAGTTGTCACACCCCGAGAAGCAACAATACATACGCTAACATGCTAACCTTTTTCCGAAGGTAATCAGAGTGCGCTAGTTCGCATTTGATATGGGGAAAAAAATCACTCATGAAGTCCTTAAGACATATATTACAATCATCCATCCATACAAATCCAAACTTATAGACACATAAATACACCACACTTCTCACTAACTCATAAACAAATGATATATAACTACATAGCACACCTCACTCCCTATTTACAAGTGAACACGGACTTACTATCCCTTGTTCTCGGGTACAAAAAGGTACTCACAGTTTTCTTCGCTAACACCCTCGCCTATCTCATCTTGATTCTCTCTAGTATCTAAGAAGTAGAGATGGAAAGGGGTTAGCCACAGCTAAGTAGAGCAAACATATAACCAACATAAACACTATCTTAATCATAACGAGCATGTATAAGCCAAACAAAACATGATTATCTTTAACTCATGCATGGCATATGATAAATATAGCGAGCGAGCAATAATTAACTCAAGCATAATCATATCATGATGACTCTAAGGAGCCTAAAACATAAGTCGAATGCTCGTTCACCTAGCATCCTTTCTTGATAAGACCCTAAATTGATCACTCAAAAGCTGAGCTGATCAAATTAAGTTTATGAGTGATAAATTTAGACCTTACATAAGACTTTGCACATATTGACAGCATACGTGGCGTAGCATAATGCTCTTGGGAGGTTAAGCTATTGAACAAGCTCAAACATATATCATGTTTTTATATAACACACACACACACACACATATATATATATATAGCTGATCAGTTCCATATCTAAGCAATTTAGGGTAACATACACTTCAAATTTGAGAGTGATATAAATTAAAGAGAATGTTAAAGCACGCATCCTAAGCTTTCCAGAAAGCTGTAGAGCACTCAGATCTGACAAGTATTGAATAAGATATGCTTATTTGAATATCGATAAAGAATCTACCCAGTTAAATCAACTTGGACCGGTTCCATATTCACGCAATTTAGGACAGTATAGACTTTGAATTAGAGAGTGATCTAAGAAAAAATGTTAAAGAACACATCTTCAGCTTTCGAAAAAGTTATAGAACACTCAAATCCAACAAGTATTGAATTTATATGCCTGTTTAAATATCAACATTAAATCTGTCCAGATTTCTCTAATTCAATTTTAACACTCCATAAGCACATAACACATTATACGTACACACCAACCATGATTAAAACCATGCTCAAGGTTGCTCATATGTAAAACCCTACCTTTGACAAGATTAGAGTGTTGAACTCATCAAGAGCTCCCTCTTTTGTCAAGAAGAAAACATCCAACCATCAATTGTTACTAATATGAAATTATCACACCAAATTCTCTTTTTTTCCTTCCTTCTTCAAGCTCTCAAACCTCCTCTCTAATTTTTCTACAAGTAGGCACCTCCTCTCTCTCTTACCTTTTTGTTTCTACTTCAAAAGTTAGAAGACAAGACACGAGTCACTAAAGTTTATAGAAATCTATTGAGTTTTTTCCCTAGAGAAACAAGTATTTCAAGGGTATTAGATCCCTTCCAAGTCTTACCAATAAAAACATGACAACTCAAATCAATTTCTAGACTTAATAAGCTTCATTAGTACTAGTTAACCTAGATTAGTAACTAAGTAATCACAATTAGCTTAAATAGGTCACTTGAGCTGCTTCTATGCCAACATAAGTATACAACTTGTTCTACATAAATAGGTCACAAAAACTACTCACGTAATGCATAAGATCGTTCAATTAAGAAAGATATCACGCTATATGCATAATAACAAGCATGAAATAAAGTTTACAGCTAGGTTAAACTAAGGTCCTCACAAAACCGGCTGGTTAATCAGAGTCTTCTCTCCTTTGTGAGATAACCAGTTATCTTACATAATATTGACTGGTTTTCGTGCCAATATGCTACAAGCCAGAACAGGTTTTCTCCTAAAAAGAGTAGAACACTGAATGATCCGGGAGTGTGATTTTTCTCTCTACACCGGTCTACCTTCAGCTCAACTGTGCCATATACCTCCCACCCATAACTCAAATAGTTAATAATGGGTGATCACCAGTACACATACAAGCTGTTTAATATACCAAGAAGCCAGGAGGCCTCTTTAGTACGAGGCCATAGAGTTGAGGGTACAGTCGAAAGATCGTCTCATAACCAAGAGGTTTAAAGGCTTCAACCGTTGCCCTCAAGTGGATGGGTTAGGGGTCAGGCGTACGCGTGTGTGAGGCATGAAATAACAGCACAAATACTACAGTTATATACGTTGTACATGTCATACGACACAAAGAAAATATAATAAGGCCAAAAATCAATAGATTTTTTTTTCAAGTCTAGTGCTCTTAGTTTTTAGTAGACTTGACAAGTGGGTATACCCGCTGTCGGGTACGGGTAAAACCCGGTCGGGGCTGGGTAAAAATGGATCGGGTATATTTTGCCTGATTTTTTCAGGGTAGACTTTTCCTGGATCCGTATCCTATCCATGCAGGTAGGGTATTACCCGCGGGTAAAAAAATTTAGACTTTTCCTGGATCCGTATCCTATCCATGCTGGTAGGGTATTACCCGCGGGTAAAAAAATTTAGTTTTTATATACTCCCTCCGTCCCTAAAAACTGATCATATTTCCTTTTTGGGCCGTCCCACAAAAATTGATCACTTCCAAATTAGGAAAGATTCTATAGGTATGTTTACATATTTACCCTTTTTAAACTTTTTATTCTATTTCTCTCACTACATTTAATTTCTCTACCAACTCATTTTCTCTCTCCTAGCTAGGGCTGTAAATGAACCGAGCTGTTCACGAACAACTCGATGTTCGTGAACTTTAAAACTCGTTCATATAATAGATGAACCGAACACAAACACAATTTTAAGGCTCGTTTATTAAACGAGCCGAGTTTGAACATCATGATGTTTGTTTATTTATGTTCATGAATAAGATTGCTCGTTTACTTAAAGAGCAGAACACGAGTCGAGTTTTAAAAGAACATTACAATGTGAAGTATATATTAAGACCTACACAAAATATCTATGCACTGGGAAGTGTGTAGGGACGTGGAAGCATGTGGTCCAAATACTTCCCCTCTCCAGATGTGGGTTTTCCTCATCTCATCAGACTCCACAGTTCACACCCTTGCCCCCTCTCTCATCACACCCTTACACCCGTGCCTCCTCTCTCATCACTCATCAGTCATCAATATACAAGTAGTCGTCGGTCATCACACAGGCACACACCGCCGAGGAGATCATACCCCACGCCGCCGCCCAGACCACCGCCTACGCCGCCTCCTTCTCTCAGATACTCGAACAGTCAAACACCATCTGCCCCCTCCCTTCTCTGGCTCTCACACACAGATTGCGTTACTTGTCTTCACTGTCGGCATCTCCCCATCGCCAGATTGCATCCCCCATCGCCAGATTCAGCCTCCATCACCTGATTTAAGCTACAAAGCAGCAAAGCCATGTCTCCGAGTTGTAAATCTGCAAAGCAGGGGAGTGAAGAACATCAAATCGTTGTATATGTCTTCATCACCGATCGATCGAGATCTTTTTTTATTGTGTTTTTATTTCACATCCATCATTGTATCTTCTACATGTGTACTTGATTTTTCTTATTTATCTTTCGTTAATAGATTCTTGTTTATGATTGCTTGAACGATTTGAGATTTTGAGTAAATTAGGGATTCGATTGAGGTTGAACACAAACTCGAGCCGAGTTTTCGAACTCGAGTTAGCTCGTATTGTTAAACGAGTTGAATGAGTCGAACCCGAGTTTCACCGTCACAAACTCGAGCCAAGTACAAACATGGATATTTTGACTCTTAACGAACTCGAGCCGAGCTAAAACATGCCAAAATATAAACGAACCGAGTTCGAACACACCCATGTTCGGCTCGAATTCAGTTCGTATATAGCCCTACTCCTTGTCCACCACTTTACACTTTATTATTCTATTTCTCTCTCCCATATTTAACACTCTACCAACCAATTTTCTCTCTCATGACCTACTTTCTTCTCCCTCTCTCTAAAGGGTAAAATGGGAAAGACACATAATATATAACCTAAATCCTTAATATACGTGCAAAGTCAAATGGATCACTCTTTTAAGGATGGATGGAGTATATTTTTAACAAATATTCCTTCCTTCCTTCTCTTATTACACAAACAGAACTTCAAAATTCCACATAAAATAATATCTCGATTAAGATCCATTACACAACTATCGTAAAAGATTTACACAACACAAGACTGAAAATCAAGATTAATCTTCTTTAATAAACAAAATAAAAGAAATGAAATTCAAGATCATCAGATCTGGTCGTCGACGGCCAACAGTAGGAGATCCATTAGACAAGAATCACAAGTCTACACAAGATTGAAAATCAAGATTAGGCTTCTGGAATAAATAAATAAAAAGTTCAAGATCAATAGACCTGATCGGCGACGGTCAACAACAGATCTGGTCGGCAATAGAGTGACGATCGGCGACGGTAAATAGTAGATCTGGTAGGCCAGGGAGGGGTGATCCATGACGAAGGACGGAGCGACGATCTGGCATCTCTACAGTCGGTTACTTATTTGAACAGCGATGGCTGCGATGCCGATTGATGGCGGCGGTGGCTACAGTGATGAATTAACAGCAGTGGAGTTGTGGAAGATCCGTGAGAGTGAGGGGGAAAAATGGAGTGAGGGGTGGCGATAGATTCGAGTAAGAGGAGCGGCGGCGGCAGAGAAGTGAGAAGGGTCTGAGAAATAAAGAAGAAACAATGAAAGTGAAGGGTTAGGGCACCGGTGGTCCTTATATATACTTTGAACAATGGGTAATTGAGTAGCCCACCACCCGACCTTGTCCGGCCCAAAAATTACGGTTCAGTTCGGGTACGGGTCTATTTACAACGAGTAGTATGTACCTGTAGCCAGGGTTTTTGACCGGGTATGGGCAGAAAATTGCCAAGTCTTAGTTTTTAATCCCCAGTAGAGTCCCCATTGTAGCGAACCGCCTCGGAAAAGTTTTTGGGAAGTTGAGGATTTTAGAACTCGTCATCTTATTTAACCTAAACAAAGGAAAAATAAGAAAAACAAATCAAGAAATGGCTCTAAATTATCCTAAAAGACAACTAATCTATCAAAATCAGAGAAATGTCAGGGATCAAGTTATGTAGCTGGAAGGTGTTAGACATAAGCCATTCCCTTTCGGTCTCTACATCATTTATATTAATTTTTGTTCTTTAAAACATTTAACATGTCAAAATATGCAATAAAAGTAATCCTAAGTTTATTTTTATATTTTGGCTTGAACTCTACATCTTGGTCGAATTGCCTACGTATCCGATCTGACAAACCGGAATCAAAACTACCGTAATTCGACTCTGGTTCTACGGGACACAATCTATAATTCGGTCCTAGACTTCGACCGAGAAATAAAAGACACTTTTCATGATTTTTGTAATAGAAATGCGATCGCGAGGAATGAGAGACAATTCTATATTAATGATAAACTAGACAACTAAATTCTAAGGAGAAATGATATACCACTTTACAAAGAAATGGTATAATAGGGAGAATAAGCCTAATCGAAACTAAGACCTTGAAAACGAACGACAAGGGGCCTATTTATGGAGCACTGGGGCACCAAAATTGATAAGGATGACTATATCAATACGTGAATTGGATATTTGATAAAAATCGCAGATTGACAAAATCAACTAAACGGCTGATTTGTTGAAAACCGGGCCAGTTAATCCCCTAATTTTATAATGATTTTTTCTCAATTTTTGAGGTATCATCTGATCCTAATTTCGATAATTATTTCTGATTTTGCAGATGAGATGTACCATATTTGGGATTTATCTTCCTCAACCATATTAGTCATTAATTTAATCCCTTGCATCAAGGACAAATTCACAGAATAATTTTTTAAATTAACCAGACACAACAAAATACAATAAAATAAAAAATTTAGATACTTGGATTGAACTAACACAATTACTGATTGGACTGAACAAATGGATTGCTAAACTGATGGACCGGACTAGATTGCAAGTTTTTACTAATAAACTGGACTTGACCAAATTAATTAATTAAGTCATATTATTAGGCATATGCTCAATAATAAATCCTAATTAATAGTGAAGCCCAATAAATATTTATTTAATTATAACTACAAAAATAGAGTGTCTACAAATATGTTTGCATATATTCGAGCATATTAGTAAACATTGCGGTCAAACTTTTGTCGTGGAATCAAACTTTTGCCAAGTAATATAATAAAATACTTAATTATAGAAGATTGCAATGTCTTTCTCTAGTGTTAACACTTGTAGTCCAACATTCTGTCTAGGTTAACATTTATTATCCAACAATGTTGACAGCATATAGTAAGCCTCTATTCAACCAACCAAAAAGACATTATTTAACATCGACTTATAATATATACCTTCAAATAGCAATTATATCATGTATGCAAAAGTCATTAGTAGGTAAAATTGCCCAAAAAGAGGAAAAGTATTTGAATATCATTATAGATTGTACATATCCAACATATAATAATAATAATAATAATAATAATATTTTATTTTGCAAGTACTTTTGCAACATGACATGATATTTTTACAAATACGTACTCAAGCACACAAGTAACTAATACATGCATTAGGGGCACATGTAATGACAGCGCAAACACAAACTATAGTTTTCTTGCTGAATTTATGCACTCAAAGGTAGAAAATCACAATAGATAATATTGTAAATTAAAGGATGGACTCCAAAGAGAGAGGAAGAACAATATAACAAAGATGTTGAGTTTTAAGAAGATAAAAAAAAAGGAGTTAGGTAGTTACAAATAGTGTGAGACTAAAAAATAAGATATAGTAGAAATTTTAAAATTACTTAAATAATCGTTGCTAAATTTTTTGGTAGAAGTGTAAAGTGATTTCAAAAGGTAGAATAAATGGTACAATTTAAAGTGCGAAAAAGACTTCTTTCTTCGCAATATTATATAAATATATAAACAACTTTTGACATGAAGACGCTATTAGTTGTTCAACTCAAAAACCTCACTTAGTTATTTAAAAAAAAACATGAAGACCCAACAAACATAATTCACACTCTGATTGTAAATATAACCAAAATTATTATTATTATATTATATTAGGTAAAATTACCGAAAGAAAGAAAATGTGCTGGCAGACTTGATTATGCATCCCCATCATATGAGTAGGTAATATTTGCGGCGGCGCGTGGAAATGACGGGTGGCGCATAGATGCGGGTTAATGTTACGAGACTGGTCGGTAACGCACAGGCAGAGTGACACGCGCACTAGTACAACAGCAGAGCCCATAACGACGCGCGACTCACTCGATTTCGATCTCCTAAAGAACCTATCTTTTGACCGCCCCCTTGCAGTTCAGTTTATTTATTTACAGTAATAACACACAAAAGAAAAATATATACACTCCCCCTTTCCCTTTCTAAAATCCCTCCCTCCCCTCTCTCTCTCTCTCTCTACAACACAACACACCATTCTGGTTCGCTCGCTCGCTCGCCCCCCCCCCCCCCCTCTCTCTCTCTCTCTCTCTCTCACACACACACACACAATCAATTCATATTCTTGCGACTGTCGTCACCCATTTTCATCCACTCTACAAAACCCTAATTTCTCATTCCCCCAAAATTAAGACTTTTTTTAATCTAAATTTGCAGCGTTTAATTCGGTGGCAGTTTCATGATTTGATCGGTCGATCTTTGTGTATGTGTGTATGTTTGCAGAGGAATTTTGATCATACAAAACGAATTGAAGGCGGTTAGGGCTTGGATATATGTCCGGCAATCAATCAAGGGCTGACAAGAGCGAGCCTCCACTATACAAAAAAACCGGCCGATCCGGTAGCTACGGTCAGCAGAGGAACAGCTTCGCTGGCGGCAGCGGTAAGGCCGGCGGCTCTGCCGGCACCGCCCTGAGCCGAAGGTACATCTAGGGTTTGCCTCCCTTTGTATTCCTTTAAATTAGGGTTTGGGTTATATTTTGAGTTTTTATTTTTGTTTTGGCGGGTTGTGTTAGTTTTAGGAAGGCTAATAACGCACAAGGAGCGCAATCTAGGGTAAGCGGTGGTGGGAGTGGGACTGCGAGTTTGAATTCGGATTCTCATAATTCCGCTGCTCCCCGTGGTGTACAACAGAATGGTGCCCATTCGCAACCAGCTGCTCGTGGTATGTGTTTTAAAATCGTTTTCTTTTGCATGTTAAATGTGATTGATTGATTATTGCTACTTTGAAGTACGAGATTTGAGGAAAGAAGGTTACATTTTTTGGATGAGTTTTATAGACTGTGATAAGAAATACAACGGGAAAAGTTATATTGTTTTGCTGTTCCTGTTCTAGGAGCATATGATGCACCAGTGACTAGTGCTACTGTCAAGCCGACTGATGTGTCGGCTCCGAAAGGCACTCGAGGTGTTCCCAAGGCTCCATCTTCTAATGCTGCTGCTGCTGCTGTCACGTCTGACACTGCCTTGCCTGCAACTCCTTCTAAGGGTATGCAGTTCGGTGCTCGATACCATTGGGCTCTGGCTATCTTTCTTTATGTGCATAAGTAGAAATTTGCAGTCTTTTGTAATATCTAGACGTTCAGTGTGAGCTGACATGTGTTTTTGTATGTCAATAATGATTCACCTCCGAATGTTATGCTTATACCTTTTTTCTGATATCTTAGCTCCAGGAGATGCATCGAAGACTTTTCCTCTCCAATTTGGGTCCATAAGTCCTGGTCTCATGAACGGAATGCAGGTTTGTCTACTTCTCAAACACTACATTTGGTAACCTTCTATGGATTGCATTTAGCGAGAGCATATTCAGTCTTGCAACTCTTCCTCAATATATAGGAACTGTGTCCTATTTTGTTTGTAGATACCTGCTCGAACTAGCTCAGCCCCTCCTAATTTGGATGAGCAGAAGCGTGACCAGGTCTGTAGGTTCTCTCTGTCTTTTTCTTCCTTATGCCTGTACTGTACAGCTTTTTAGTTGGAATAGAATATTTCAAATGAATGCTAGCTAGTTTTAATATTGTTGATCTTTTTTGGGTCTTAGTGCCAAGTAAAGATATTAATTAGCAACATGTTTTTTTACTTGCCTTTTTTCTCTGTTGTAATTACTTTTGTGTACCACAGGCTCGTCATGACTCTGTCAGGGCTACACCTGCATTGCCAACTCCGACCATTCCCAAACAGCTGTCGCCAAGGAAGGATGCAGTGGCAATTGACCAATCTAACAACACTGATTCTCATCTGATGTCTAAAGCAAAAAGGGATGCTCAAGTTTCGGCTGCACCACCTGTGACCCAAACTCAGAGGCCTTCTGTTCATCCTATTTCTGGGATGTCTATGCAAATACCGTTTCACCAGCCTCAAGTACCCGGTCAATTTGGTGGCCTTGCCCCACAAATGCAGTCTCAGGCCATGACGAACCCATCGTTGTCGCTGCCGATGCCAATGCCACTACCATTGGGAAACCCTTCTCAAGTGCAGCAGCAGTTGTTTGTTCCCAATCTTCAGTCTCATCTGATGCAGTCTCAGGGGATTATGCATCAGGGTCAGAGCTTGAATTTTTCATCTCAGATGGGTCAGCAGCTGCCTCCGCAGATGGGCAATGTGGTTAGCATGACACCACAGTTCCAGCAACAGCAAGCAGGGAAATATGGTAGTAATCGTAGAACTGTGAAGATCACTCACCCTGATACTCATGAAGAGCTTAGACTCGATGGTTCATCATCAGTTGCTAGGTCACATCCTAGTACGCCACCTCAGTCCCAGCCCATCCCATCGTTTCCTCCTCCTGCTCGTCCAATTAACTACTATCCTAATCCTAATCCTAATTCTTATAACGCTGGTTCCATGTTCTTCCCACCTCCTAGTTCTCTTCCACTAAGTAGTGCCCAAGTACCACCCAGTCAAGCACCAAGGTTTTATAATCCTGTAAGCCAGGGGCCACCATCGGTGTCTCTCATGAACCTATCTTCTCACAATTCTTTTTCTGTAAATAAATCTGGATCTTCAGTGCATGGAGTTACCGAATCATCAAATTTGGAAGACAATGCAATCACTTCAGCTCCTTCAGCTTCTGTAAAGGTTATTGCCAAACCAGCGGGTAGCTCACATGGAGAAAAGGTTGCCGGCACATCATTGTCAATGAGCCTCCCTGCTGGAAAGACCGATGCTCGTAAGAGTTCAAGACCGAAAGAGGAAGATATGTTACTTCTTCCTCAAAGGGACACAGTGTGTGTCTCTGACATCTCCCAGCAACGGTCAGTGGCTGCATCTAAGTCAGTGACAAGTCAACAATCTACTGCCGCATACAGTTCTATTTCCGCAGAGAGCCAGATGACCTACTCTTTGTCCTCTGCTACTGCTGCTGCTCTTTCAGTTGAGGATTCCACACCAGTTTTGACCAGTAGTTCTGAAGGAACAAAAAGCGAAACTGTAAATAGGTCTAGCTTAAGTAAAGGTGATGAAAAGAAGCCAAGCAAGAAAGTACAGTCCCTTCCTCAGAGTCAGGTACTTATATTTTGTTTGTTCACCTTCTTAATTGTCTCGGATCAAGCTTACTATTAGTTGTGAGCCTGGCTCATGCAACTTTATTTGCGGGTTTCTGTGCAGTCTACATCTGCTTTGAGCTTTTCTCCTGCATCGTCAGAACTTGGTGTACCTTCAAAAAGTGGAATTCATGGAACGCTAGAACCTGCAACAACTTCTGTTTTATCCGGAAGTAGTGCTGCTGTCCAGGAACCTACCAAGGAAGAATTGGTGACCACCAGTATTGCCACTCCGCATGCTTCTGATACCAAGAATGTTGATACTGGGGTAGTTGAAGGATGTGAGTCACCGGAAATTGTAACTGCAGATATCATGGTTGACACCTCCCTGGGAACTGATTTATTGAAGTCTGAAATGGTGGGGTTAAATGAACCTATCCATTTGTCAGTAACTAAGCCTGAACAAGGAGAAACTTTGTTGCCTGAATTTTTCAAACAAGATGAGAAGCATTTAGAGATTTCTTCAGAGCCTAGTTTATTGAAAGATTTTCAATCTGTTAATCAAAGTGAGCAAAACTCTGTTCTTGAGGTAACAATTGCTACCAAAGAGACCAGATCAAGGAGGCTGAAAGAATCCGTAGGTCGTTCCATAAAGGATGTGAATGCTGGTGATTTACTAATGTCGAGTTCGGCTGCAGATGCTTTAGATACTGGAACCTCCCCAGTAACTGATGGTTTATCTACAGTCTCTCTTGGTAATGAGTTGGATTGTGAAGAATTTGCTGAATCTGATGTGGTAGATAAGGACTCGCCTCCTGATTCCATTCCATCTCTGTCAGAAGTGGCTTCGAGACCCGAAGAGGAAGGTGCTGAGAGTGTAATTACTGGCTTACTTTCTCCTTCGGCATCAGGATCCAAGGATAAACACTTGCTAGAGAGGGCAAAGAGTACGGTAGCTAAAGCAAAGAAGAAAAGGAAAGAAATTCTACAAAAAGCAGATGCTGCTGGAACAACTTCTGACCTTTATATGGCGTACAAGGGTCCAGAGGAAAAGATAGGCACTGCTATCTCCACAGGAAGTTCAGAAAGCACTTCCAGAATTAGTTCAAACCAGGTGTCTGCTGATATTTCTGGGGAAGATGGTGCGTCAACCGAGAAAGGTGGCCAAGGCAAATCCGAGCCAGATGATTGGGAAGATGCCGCAGACATTTCCACCCCAAAACTGGAAGCTACAGATAGTGGGAATCAGGTTCGAGGTGAAGATGGAAATGGAGAGATGGCCAAAAAGTACTCCAGGGATTTCCTACTAAAGTTCTCTGATCAGTGTACAGATCTTCCCAAGGGTTTTGACATTACTCCTGTCATAGCTGAAGCCTTTGTCAATGTGTCTCGTAAATCTCTTCTTAGTCCTGGCAGAGTAAATGACAGGCCAACTGGAGGACCTCGACTAGACCGCTGTGGAAGTGGCATGGGTGATGATGAGAAGTGGAGTAAATTTCCGGGCCCTCTTGCATCAAGAAGGGATACGACACTGGATATTGGCTTTGGGGGTAATGTTGTTGGTATGCGACCTGGCCAAGGAGGGAATTATGGGGTTTTAAGGAATCCACGGGGGCAGGCACCTGGTCAGTATCCTGGGGGCATCCTATCGGGGCCAATGCAGTCCCCGGGATCTGGTATGCAACGCAATAGTTCTGATTCTGAAAGGTGGCAGCGTGCAACTGGCTTTCATAAGGGTTTGATACCCTCTCCACACACTCCGTTGCAGGTCATGCACAAGGCCGAGAGGAAGTATGAAGTGGGTAAAATAACAGACGAGGAACAGGCAAAGCAAAGGCAGTTGAAAGGTATCCTGAATAAGCTTACCCCGCAAAACTTTGAGAAACTATTTGAACAAGTTAAGCAAGTAAATATTGACAATGCTGGCACGCTTACTGGTGTGATCTCTCAAATATTTGATAAAGCTCTAATGGAACCAACTTTTTGTGAGATGTATGCCAACTTTTGTTTTCACCTTGCTGGGGACTTGCCTGATTTCGGTGAAGACAATGAAAAAATTACTTTCAAGAGATTACTTCTGAATAAGTGCCAAGAGGAATTTGAGAGAGGGGAGAGAGAAGAGGAAGAAGCTAACAGAGCTGACGAGGAAGGTGGGTTTAAACAGTCTGAAGAGGAAAGAGAGGAGAAGAGAGTCCGGGCACGAAGGAGAATGCTGGGCAATATCCGACTTATTGGGGAGTTGTACAAGAAAAAGATGTTGACCGAAAGAATCATGCATGAATGCATAAAGAAGTTGTTGGGTCAGTATCAGAACCCTGACGAGGAAGATGTTGAAGCCCTCTGCAAATTGATGAGCACAATTGGGGAGATGATTGATCATCCTAAAGCAAAGGAGCACATGGATGCGTATTTCGGTATGATGGCGAAATTATCAAACAACATGAAACTGTCTTCTAGGGTACGTTTCATGTTAAAAGATGCAGTCGATCTGAGAAAGAATAAATGGCAGCAGAGAAGAAAAGTTGAAGGACCGAAAAAGATTGAGGAAGTGCACAGGGATGCCCTTCAGGAACGTCAGGCACAAACCACTAGGTTATCTCGTGGTCCTAGTATTGGTTCTTCAGCTAGAAGGGGTCAACCTGTGGACTTTGCTCCAAGAGGGTCAAATATGGTGTCTCCAACATATACTCAGATGGGTGGCTTTCGTGGACCGCCACAACAGCTCCGTGGTTATGGAGCTCAAGATGTCCGGTCTGATGAAAGGCATGCTTTTGAGAATCGGGCCTTGTCAGTTCCCTTACCCCAGAGACCAATTGGAGATGATTCTATTACCCTAGGGCCCCAAGGTGGCCTTGCCAGGGGAATGTCTATCAGAGGACAGCCATCTGTGCAAAGCATGTCTTCGGCTGATACGCCTCATCCTGGTGACTCCAGAAGAATGACCGCTGGTCTCAATGGCTACAGTTCTGTATCAGATCGCACAGCTTATGGTTCAAGAGAGGATCCCATTCCAAGAAACATCCCAGAGAGGTTGGTAACCCTGTCTGCTTATGACCAATCTAGTACACAGGAGCGCAATCTGAATTATGTGAACAGGGAATTAAGGAATGCAGATCGTAGTTTTGATAGATCCCTGCCAGCTTCACCACCTACACGAAGTCGGGCACCAAGTTTGACGCAAAATGTGTCTTCCGAAAGGGTTTGGTCAGAAGAGCGTTTGCGAGATATGTCGGTTGAAGCTATTAAAGAATATTACAGGTACTTCCTAGACTTGTGCATGATTTTGACTAATCTGTTGTCTTTCGCCTATGGTTATGTCTGTATAATATGCAAGTATCAAAGCTTGCTAGTGTTAGAAACTTATGGTTAGAATGGTGGAGGTGATGCATTGTTCGTCTCAGTGCTAATATTCTGAGACTTCCGTAGGGCCTTAGGTAAATATAAAGGTGATATACTCTCTGTGGGAGGATATACAATTGCAGATATTGTGAAAGTATTCTAGAGAGGAGGAGAAGGGGAGAGAGGGGGGGGGGGGTGGTATGGGGGAGCATACATCTCTTGTAATTTTTGAGTCTAGACCTGGATGCTGGTGTGAAGTGAAAGGCCTATCCAAGATGTATGCGATCCAGTATCTCGATCCAGTATCTTTCTAAGTATAATCATCATTGTTCTTGGCAGCAACTTGGATAGGCACCACGTTAGATGAAATTTAGCTTAATACTGTGTTTCGGGATTCCAAAGGCCTTGATTTGAAGTCCCTGTCCTGAGATGGCATTGCTAAGAGGGAATGGTACAATGTTGGCAAATTTCAAGCTTATTGTCTCCTGATCTTTCCCTGATGTACTGCTGTCTAATTGTCTGCTGCAAAGTTTAGCTGTAGTTTCTCTTTATTTTCTTGAGTTTGTGGCACTTTAAGCCTCTAAGCCAAGCAAACATCACCCATCAATGTCTGGTGTGAAGCGGTTGGGTATACAATTTTAGTGTTCATAATTTCTTTGTAAGTTCGAAATATGGAAAGCAATTAATTTTGATTAAGATGAATTGACGTAGTTACTAAACTCTTCTCTACTTGCTAAATGTGAATGAAAAACTAATATCAAAGCTCAGTTTTATGTTAAACCTAACTTATTTTAACGCTGTGGTTCTTACGAAGAAGTTTCAAGTTTTGTAACCTATATAGTGCACCTTAATTGACCAGGTGGCGCCTCGCCTCTCGCTTCTCATCTCAGGCATTTGGAAACCTTAGTGCCCAAGACTGTTTTTGACTTTAACAACAATAAAGCTTGTTTAAGTCTCTATATGTAGGATCTTACCTAGAAGAGAATATAAGATTCCAACCTTCTTAGATGTCGTGCAATTTGGTCTGCAATTAGCTAGTCTAGAAGCTACAAGAACGTGATCATAATGAGAAATTAGGATCTTGGTCAGCTGCTTAAAGCAGCTCCAAAGAAGTTAATAAATAGAGTATCCCCGAGAAGGCTTCGTTTTGTTAGAAGTGACCTTGTCAGATTAAATTGCGTATGCATTTCCAGGTCTTATCATAATTTGTTCTTCCTGCATCATAGCTTCCAGGGTTTTCTCTGATTTTGTTTGCTTGTTTTCATTTTCATTTTGTAATGGCATTTGATGTTTTAAAGTACTTGGTTTAGTTGGCTTAAATTGGAAATATACGTGAATGTCATTTAGGTGTTGAGGACTCGTGAATCATCAGCAAAATAATAGCAGTAATGAATTTATTATTACGCCTAGTGACTAATCAGTTTAAGATCTATTCTAGAAAATTCCATAAATCTGATGAAACATTCCTTTATGGTGTGTGGAAGGTCCTTCACATTAGATGCAGTCAACCTGCTAAAACAAGATGGAATCAAAACCATATACACGAGCTTTCGACATCAAATAGTGACCAACATTTTGTGGTTATCGAAGAATTTAAATGCCAGACTTGTGGGCTAGGTTACCACTCAAAAATTGTCCGGGGTATGTGATTATCTAGGAATTTTTGCACACCCCACATATGTTTCTTCTATGAGGATGGAAGCCAAAAGTTTAAAGTACATAGTGCCAGAGGAGTATGTGATTGTCTAGAGATTCTTGTGGTATCAGAACTTCATTTATAGATTCTTATCTGATTTTAAACTGCTAAATGTGATGTACATAGCTGTTGTACTCTCTTTTTAACTTTCTTCATTATTGGATGGAAAATTATTTCAATGCTTCCAGTGCGAAAGATGAGAAGGAAGTTGCTCTATGCATCAAGGACTTGAACAGCCCCACCTTTTATCCATCAATGATATCGATCTGGGTCACTGATTCTTTTGAGAGGAAAGACATGGAGAGAGATCTGTTGGCTAAGCTTCTCATCAATCTTGCGAAGTCTCACGATGGCATGCTCAATCAAGACCAACTTATTAAAGGGTACGGCAACCACGCAAACATCCAATCCCCTCCCCCTCCTTCCGTTCACACACACCACCACACGCATCCCCCCCCCCCCCCCCCTCTCATCCCCCCATTCTCCTCTTCTAGTTTAATCAGTCTAAATTGGTGCGGTTGTGCATATATATCTTGCTAGGTTTGAATCTGTTCTTGCTACCTTGGAGGATGCTGTAAATGATGCCCCCAAAGCAGCAGAGTTTCTTGGCCGTATCTTTGCCAAAGTCATCCTAGAAAATGTCATTACAATTACAGAAATTGGGAGATTGATATATGAAGGTGGTGAGGAGCAAGGACGTCTTGTAGAAATAGGGCTTGCAGCCGAGGTTCTTGGAAGCATACTGGAAATTATTAAATCCGAGAAAGGAGATCTCGTCTTGAATGAAATTTGCGGTTTGCGTCTAGAGAACTTCAGGCCTCGTGATTCTAGGAAATCATGGAGGTTAGATAAGTTTATTTAGAGGATAGGATGCTCAAGTCCAGAAAAAGAAAAAGATTGCTCCATCAATATGCAGAAATGTATCTTTCTGTTGGTACTGGAAGTAATTATATGGGGGTCCCTATGTTTTATATTATTTTTTAAGAAAACAAAATGCAATTGCAAAATATTTCTAGCACCCCATTTTTAGTTTCTGTTGGCATCCTCGAAGAAGTTTAGGAATTTTATAGAATCTTTTTTGGTGAAAGATTTGTACACTCATCGTGCCGGATCTCTGCAATTGATTTAAAATTGCTAAAGTAATAATTATATTTTGAAATTGCTCAAGTAAAATTTTGTAATTCCATTGAATTGAAATTGCTAAAGTAACGATTATATTTTCATCACAATCGCTACATCTAATCATATTAAGTTGCACAGATTGCATGGGCATTCAACATACAATTAAAGGGATGCGGATTGAAAGAAGTAATCCGGTGTTAAAGGGGAACTTTGACAAATTTGGAAACCGTAGGGAAAGTTTGAATCCAACTGGTCAGGTTCCTATCTGATCAAACACATCATGACTGGGGTTGTAACACTGTTAGTCAATTTAGATAGAATTGAGTTGCCACAATTACTCAATCTAGATCGACTCAAGAAATACTATACTTGAGCAAATTTTGTAACTGAACTACGAACCACCTTAAGAACATTTTTTAGCACACACAAATTGATGTAACACAGATGAAGGTACGTAGGCAGCCCATAAAGTTACTTCGAGTGCGGTCAAATTTCAATAATAAAGTATTTTTATTCCGCTGGCTAAAACACTGACTTTTGAGAGAAATAAAAATGCTTGCTAGATTGTATGCTTTGTGTGAATAGATGTATAGATATCCTGCTGAGTTGGTGAAACTCATTCTTTTCCCCGATCCACACCTTTCGGTGTGGGCAGTTGACAGGTTCTCGTCGGTGGAGCAATAGATTGGATATTAGTGGCACTTCTAATAGATTGGATATGAAGTGTATTTGATTTGTATAAGTTTGTCTAGAGAAAGGTATTTGGTTACATTTGGATTTATCGCTTCCGCATATGTTTGAAGAATAATAGTACTGCTCTGCTTACTTTTGAGGTTGACACGCTAATGATGTGCTTAGTCGGTCAGACCCATTTCGGAACATGACAACGTTGATGCATCACATTTGTTCAAACTGAGCGGCTTAAGCTCCACGGAGTATCATCATTTCCACTTGAACAGACTCATTGACTATGCATATGCAATGCAAGATAATCATCGAGAGAATACCAAGATAATAAAATTGGCAAAATCACCCCCTGAAGAGTTGAATTGTGGGATAACTATGTGGTGGGCTACTTTATAGATAAAAAAAATTGCCTTATTTCACTGTTAACAACATTGCCCGTAAATTGTGGTTGAGAGATGGGTTATAAAAGGTTCTAGTTAATGACAAAGGGCTTTTACTTTTTGAAATTCTCTTCTAGTTAATAACAAAGGGTTTCTAAAAAAAATTGTGCTTGATTCGAGTCTGTGGCACTTTGCGAATAAGTTAATTGTCTTGCAACGCTGGAGACTTGATATGAATTTGTGCAAGGAATCCCTTGATGTCCTACCATTGTGAGTTAAACTCTACAATATTCCTGTTGAGTACCTAACAGCTATTGGGTTAAGTTACGTAGCAAGTGGCATTGGGAAGCCACCATATGCAGACTCACTTACGGAAAGGTATGAAAGAATTAGTTTTGCTTGAATGTGTGTTGAGGTTTTTGCCACCAGGGAGCTTGTTGATGAGTTTTTATTGTGTCGGACCTGAGTACCTTGCAGGAAGGGGACTTGCCCTCTAATCATATGACTGTATGGGTAGATTCTCAGTGGTGCTCTCTAGTATCCAGGGTGTGCAAGTGCTTTGGACATACTACTTGTGTGCTCGGACTGAGAAAGATAACCCCCTTCCTCCCTCAATTTATGTTCCAAACCTGGCTGACATGACCTTTACTATCTTTGTTGTTGTACTTGAGAAAGATACAGAGTGGACAACAGTGAAAAACAAAGGTAAGGATAAAGTCAGTAGGGGTTCTTCATCTCTGGTAGGTATTTAGCTAGGATGTAATCAGCAGGTTAGTGCCCAGCATAATTGTTCTCATGTGGAGGTCAGTATTCAGCAGTCTATATTGCTTGAGGTACCTTCTCATGTTCTTAATGTGCCTATTGTTGATCGTGTTTTACATCTTGATTTGTATTTACATTCTGACTTGCATTTGCTTGCTAAGTCTGGCTCAGATCCAGACTCCGACTCAGATTTCATTCCATACTGTCTTTCTCCAAAAAATAATCTTTCTTCTCATTCCGATAATAAAATAAACTTAGACTATAGTGCTACAAATAAGAAGAAGAAAAAGAAGAAGTCTCCATGTAGAGGAAATTTCACCTGACTCTTTCTTCTTCTAGGTTGTAGTATCTTTTGGTATTTTGGTATCATGCATAACATATTTTGCTGGAATTCTCGGGGATTTAACACTAATAGTAAGCAAGTGGAGGCTCAATAAATGATTGCCTCCATAGGTGTTATGCTTTTTGGGATCATGGAAACCAGAGTAGCTGCTCCAAATGCTTCGGTTATTTGTGATTGTTGATTTTCTTGCTGGTCCTTTAAAAATAACTACCAATTTTCTGTTATAGGTAGAATTAGATTTTGTGGAATCCCAAAGTAGTTAATGTTGCTTATCTTGGTATGTCTGATCAAATAATTCACTGTCGAGTGGACTTAATAGATATGCTGTTTCCTTGTTTTGTTTCCTTTGTGTATGGTTCAAATGATTCTAGTGAGAGATCTGTGCTATGGTAGGAACTTGAGTATAGGTCTCGCCTTTTGGGAATGATTCTTGGTTGGTCCTTGGTGATTTCAGTGCCATCCAGAGTTCGAGTGAGAAGTTCCATGAATGTTTGATTACTTTGGGACTTTCTGATTTAAAATATTCTAGTTACTTTTATACGTGGACTAACTGTCAGGATGTTGGTGAAATTTAGAGATCCTTGTTAACAATCTCGGATCTCTAAATTTCCTAAATCTGTAGTGGTTTTTCTTCCTAAAGGTATCTCTGATCATTCACCCATCCCCGTTCACTCTCTTGTCAAAGTTGATAAGGTGCCCAAGCTGCTTAATTTTTTGATATGTGGGCTAATCACCATAAGTCAGGAAGCTAAAGCTGCTTAAGTTATAGCTTAAGGACTTCAATAAGGAACACTTTAGATAAATTTCAGGTAGGCTTAATGCAGCTAGGGCTTCTTTGGAGTATGCTCAGAACATGTTGGCTTTGAACCCTCTTGACCCAGTATGGCATTGGATTGAAAAGGAGAAGCTTGAACTTTTTGCTACAGTGAATGGATAGGAGGAGAGTTTTCTCAAGCAAAAATCTAGGATTCGCTCGCTTGATGTGGGAGATAAAAATAACGAATTTTTCTTTATGTTAGTTAATAAGAGAAAGAATTTCAATAAAAATAGTTCCCTTCTTCGGTCTGACAGGACCATCCTTGAAGACTCGGATTTGGTTAAGGCTTCGATTGTTGACCATTTTCAGAGTTTGACGGGGACTCGTGGTTTGGGTCACTATCTAGGATTGAATGAGCTGAGGAACTGGATGTAAAATCCCTTTCAGATTCCCAGCAGCGTGAGATTGGTCATGAGGTTACGGAAGGTTTTCTTCTCTCTCAAGGATGGTAAATCCCCTGGTCCCGATGGGTATAATGCCTTTTTTTTTAAAAAAAACATGGCATATTGTGGGGGAGGAGATTGTGGAAGCGATTCAGGTTTTTATTTGGTAATGGTCAGCTTTTCAAAGAAGTTAATCATACTTTCATTGTCTTAATCCCCAAAGTGACGAATCCCTCGAGTCTTAATGATTATAGGCCTATTTCTTGTTTTAACACGATTTATAAGTGCATAGCCAAGATCTTTACTAAGTGTTAAGGTGGTGCTTCCCCTTATTGATCCTTCCCAGAAGACCTTTGTTGCCTCTCAGAGTATTGCAAATAATATCCTCTTGTCTCAGGAGCGCATGCGAAACTATCATCATGAGGATTTCAGAGTTCCTAGATGTGCCATGAAGGTGGATTTGATGAAGGCCTTTGATTGTTTGCATTGGGATTTTCTCTTTGATGTGTTGGTTTGCCTAAGATTTCACCCCTCCCCCGTTATTAGATGGATCCAAACCAGTGTCTCGCACGAGCTTTTCGATCATCATAAACGGGGAATCTAATGGTTTCTTTCGGGGTAGGCAAGGTATTAGGCACGGGGATCCGATGTCCCCCTACTTTTTTGTCATTTGCATGGATGTTACAGAGGCTAGTAGTTGGTTCTTAGTTTCGTTACCACTGGAGGTGCCAAAAAGGATGGTATCTTTCAGCTTGCCTTTGCTAATGATCTCATGCTTTTTGGTCGCGGTGACCTTCCTTCGGTTCAAGTTTTAAAACATGGTCTCACTGTCTTTCAACAGTTCTTAAGACTCTTTCCCAATCCTAATAAGAGCCATGTTTTTTCTCTGGTGCTGAGCCTACTACCAAGGCTTTGATATCTTCTTGTCTTGGCTTTCTCGAGGGAGAGCTCCCTATGCTATATCTTAGAGTCCCTCTTATCTCCATTTGTTTGCGAAAAGAGGATTGTTAGCCTCTTCTGGATTACATCGTGAAGAAAGTCATCCATTCGACTTGCAATTACCTTTCGTATGTCGGTAGGGTCCAGTTGAATAGATCAGTCTTGTTCTCTATCTAGGTGTACTGGGCTTCAGTTTTTATCCTTCCAAGGAAAGTGATTCTAAAGATGGAGAGTGTTAAAGGATATACTAGATTCCACACCAAGCATTAAAGAAGAGAATCAAAAAACAATGACAGAAAATAGAGGCACACAAGATTTATTTGGTTTGGCGAAAGCCTATTCCACAGTGGTAGCAGTGATTTTATTATGTTTGTCACTCGAGATTATAGACCTTTGCCTCTCTCTACAAACCCTTTCAAAGAATGGCTCTTCTCTCTTGTCCTTCAAACACAATACAAGATAACATATGTATACTTAGAGATAAGTAGTGACTTTCTCTAAATAACCAATGTGGGACAAGACTTATATACTTAGGACTAAGTTGTAACCTTCTCTGAATAATCGGTGTGGGACTCCCACACATTCTGGGTTTTTTTTTATTGAAGACACATTATCAAAAATCTCCACCTTGACTTGGATAAAACAAGCCACAAACAACCTGAAAATATCATCTATTGCTACCACACCTGCTCCTCTAGAGCTGCACCTCAAAATACTGTTGATACTGATCAAATCTAAGCATTGCTTAAACTTGATCTTTGGAATATGCTTTTTCATCATGTCCATGAATTTTCATATGTGGAAATCTTCTCTACCATAACAGTACCCTGAGAAACCAAATCCCGAATAAAATGAAACTTGACATCAATGTGCTTGATCCGCTCATATCTGATTTTTGGTCAGATGTATGGCATTTTGGCTGTTGCAGTAAATAGTGCTAGACTCCTGCTTTAACCCCAAATCACCAACCAAGCCCTTCAACCAGCTTCCTTCACTGCTCCAGTCGCCACTACGTACTCTACTTCTGTAGTAGTCAAGGCAACAATAGTCTGAAGAGTAGCCTTCCAACTGATCACACAGCTAAAAAAAGTGAAGACATAACCTGTCAAAGATCTCCTCCTATCCAAATCTCTAGTGTAGTCTGAATCCACATATCTAACAACTCTGCCATTTGCATCACTGCCTCGATGGTAGACTAAACCAGTATTGCAGTACCTATCAGGTATCGATGTATCCACTTCACTGCCTGCCAATGAGCTTTCCCAGGATTACCCATGTACCTGCTAACTACACTGACTGCATGAGAAATATCTAGTCTCGTACAAACCATAGCATATATGAGATTTCCCACTACACTAGCATGTGGAACACACGCCATGTGCTCCACCTTCTCCTGGGTCTGTAGGGAATCAGTTGCTGAAAGCTTGAAGTGTGCCGCCAAAGGAGTATTCGTAGGTTTGGAGTTTTCCATACCAAAGCGTTGCAGTAGTCGCTCAATGTACTTTTTCTGGGACAAGTACAAAATTCCTGTAGATCGATCCCTTTGAATCTCCATCCCTAATATCCTCTTTGCTGCACCCAAGTCTTTCATCTTAAATTCCCTTTTCAACTGCTCTTTCAAACCATTGACATCTGACATCGATTTTGCAGCAATCAACATATCATCAACATACAATAGCAAGTATATATGAGAACCATTCGCGAGCCTCTGGTGATACTCACAACTATCATAAGAACTCCTAGTGTAACATCTCTCTGCCATGAAAGTGTCGAATTGCTTATACCACTGCCTTGGAGATTGCTTTAATCCATACAAGGATTTCTTCAACATGGAAACATGATCTTCCTTACCTTGGATCATGAACCCCTCTGGTTGACACATGAATATCTGCTCCTCCAACTCACCATGTAGAAAAGCTGTCTTAACATCAGCTGTTCTAACACCAAGTCATATAGAGCAACCATAGCAAGCAACACTCTTATCGAAGTATGTTTTACTACTAGAAAAAATATTTCATTGTAATCAATACCTTCTCTCTGAGTAAAACCCTTAGCTACCAAGCGTGCTTTATACCTAGCATCTTCCGTTATAGGAATTCCTTCCTTCTTGTAGATCCATTTGCAACCAACAATCTTCTGGCCCACAAACGGTTTCACTAATTCCCAAGTTTTATTCTTGTAAAGAGATTCCATCTCCTCACTCATAGCAACTGTCCACTGCACTGAATCCATGCTCTTGATGGCCTCTTTGTATGTAGTAGGCTCTTTAAGCTCAATACTCTCTGCCACACTAAAAGCATAAGCAACCATATCCGCATATCCATACTTTTAAAGAGGTCAAATTTCTCTTCTCAGTCTGTTCTGGCAATGTTATACTGCTGTTCCTGAGGTTTTTCATTCTCTTCCGTAGAATGAGAACCATCTTTCTTATCTGTAGGAATTATAGGCAAAGAATCTGGAGCTCGAACCTCTAGCTCCACCTTCTCCCTGACACCGTAGTCTTTCCCTGCATCAATCAATTCCCTCTTCTTCGAAAGCATCGAAGACTCATCAAAGGTCACATCTCTGCTGATTAGGAACCTGGATGACTCAGAATCTAGACACCACCACCGGTACCCATTTACCGCATTTGCATAGCCTAAGAAAATGCACTTCTTTGCTCTCGGCTCAAGTTTGCCATCATTAACATCAGCATAAGCGGGACAACAACCTATCCTCAAATTTTCATAATCAGCATGCTTACCAAACCAAACTTCTTCAAGAGTCTTGCAATCAATTGCAGTTGATGGAGACCTATTTACCAAATATGCAGCTGTATTAACAGCTTCTGCCCAAAATTCCTTCGATAACCTGGCATTTAAAAGCATACATCGAGCCCTCTCAAGGAGCGTCCTTTTCATCCGTTCTGCAACCATATTCTATTGTGGCATTTTTCTAGTAATGCGATGCCTCACTATGCCTTCATTCTTGCAGAACTCTGTATACTCATCTAAGCAGAATTCCATTCCATTGTCAGTCCTCAAGCATTTAATTTGCTTGAAAATTATCATCTTAAACTGCTTCCACTGAACAAAGATATTATTTTTCTTTTTTAGAATGCACACCTAGACCTTTCTTCAGAAGTTATCAATAAAGTTCAACATATAGACCACCCTTAGAAGGAACCGTAGAAGGACCCCAAAGATCTGAATGAATATAATCCACCATACCTTTGGTGGTATGAACAACCCGACTGAATTTCACCCTGCATTGCTTCCCGAAGACACAATGCTCATACAAATCTAGCTTTCCATTTTTCTTGCTTCCCAGCAAACCTTGTTTGCTCAGTACATCCATACCCCTCTCACTTATATGCCCAAGACGCGTATTCCAAAGCTTGGTAGTGTCAGAATCTATATCAGAAGATGAAGCTGTTGCTGCTGCACCTGTAACTGTGCTACCCTGCAACAAATAGAGACTATTTTATTTCAAGCCCTTCATCACAATAAGAGCACCCTTCATTATCCTCATAGCTTGACTTGCAGCCCGATAGCTACAACCGTTGGAGTCAAGCGTACCCAAAAAATTTTCCTCAGCTCTGGATTGTGCCTGACATTAGTCAAAGTTCTCACATACCATCATGTATCCTAATCTAAATTGAACCTATCCTGACCACCTTACAGGCGACATCCTTTCCCATAAGAACTTTACCACCATCAAATGAGCGATAAGTGGCAAACCAATCTTTATTGGGACACGTATCATAGGAGCAACCCGTATCAAGAATCCACCCTCCATCTGAGGAACTGATAGTTACTGAGAGAACATCCACACCATCATAATTATCTTCTACTACTCCAACATCAGTCATCTTGGAATTATACTTTTTCTTCCCTTTACGCTCGGGACAATCCTTTCTATAATGCCCTTCCTTGTGACAATGATAACACTTCAATTTCTGGCCTCTGACTGAGACCTTGATCTTCCTTTATTTTTAGACCCAGCATGGTCAGTGTTTCGACCTCAAACCATCAGACTATCACCATGTTTCTCTCTCCTATTTTTTGAAACCTTTGTCCTTAATTCCTGAGAATTTATTATAGCCTCAACCTTTTTTAATTTTTTTAATTTTTTTTATTTAGGGTCTGTTCTTTATGGCGTCTTCTGTTTCTTCTTTGGCCGAGTCTGGCCTTCATGACGATCGATCTTTTTTGTGCCTGTGGGCACTCGGGTAGCCAATTTTCTGAAACAGAATGCTCTATCTACTCATGATAATGTCTCTTGTGTTCCTAATTTGGTGGCTTTTCCTTCACCATCGATCAAGCATCAGGAGGCTACCCCTGGCCCCTAGGGTATGTCAAAGAGTGACGGATCTCTTTTGAAGAGAATTGATGGTTCAGAATGTTCTGATGAGGAAGCAGCTGTTCTAGCAAAAACTAGAGGGTTACAAGATCGGTTCTTGAGTGGTTCATTATCGGCCCGTCAGTTTGGTTTGCTTATGGAGGAACTTGAATACCGGCGACAGGTCGGTGATAAGAAATGTGTGTTGCAAGCGGAGGTGGACTCACTTCGGCGGCAGCTGGCCTATCGGTCCCTTTCTCGAGATAGAGGTGATATCAACCGGGGTGCCAGAGGAGGGAGGGGTAATCGGGGTGATTCTAGACCCAGAGGAGGGGTTGCTTTTGGTGTTGAAAAGGGAGGAGCTATAGCGCGCTTTCTTGCTTCTTCACCTTATCCATCCTGGGCTGACAAGGTGAAGCCCAGGATGGATAAGGTGAAATTATCTCTTTCCCGCCGACGATTTCTGAAGCCAAGGTACAAGTTTCTCCACCTCAAGTTATTATTGAAGAGGGTACTGAATTATGGGATAACTGTGTTGTGGGCTACTTTGTCGATAGAAAACTGTCTTATTTCACTGTTAATAACATTGCCCGTAAGCTGTGGTTGAAAGATGGGTTACAAAAAGTTTTAGTTGATGACAAGGGTTTTTACTTCTTCAAATTCTCTTCTGTGGATACAATAGACAAGATTCTGGATTCGGGTCCGTGGCATTTTGCGAATAAATTAATTGTTTTGCGTTGTTGGAGACTGGGTATGAATTTGTGCAAGGAAACTCTTGATGTTCTACCGTTATGGGTTAGACTTTATAATATTCCTGTTGAGTACTTGACAGCTAGTGGTTGAGTTATGTAGCGAGTGGTTGAGTTATGTAGCGAGTGGTATTGGGAAGCCACTATATGCGGATTCGCTTACTGAGAACTGTGAGCTGATTAGTTTTGCTAGAGTGTGTGTTGAGGTTTCTGCAGCCAGGGAGCTCATTGATGAACTTGTTATTGTGTCAAACTTAAGTACCTGCCAGGAAGCCCCCTCTGATCCTGTGATAATTTGGGCAAATTATCAGTGGCGCCCTCCAGTTTGCACTGTGTGCAAGTGCTTCAGTCATACTACCCAGTCTTGTACTCGGCCTGAGAGCATTAGGCCCCCTTCTCCTTCTCTGTCTATTCCGAAGCGATCTGTCACGACCCCTCCTCCCTCTGTTGCTGCTTTGGCGAAAGAAGTAAAGTGGTCAACCGTGAAAAGTAAAGGTAAGAACAAAGTTAATAGAGATTCTTCGTCTTCTTTATCTCATGATCGTGTTCAGTCGAGCTGTAGTCAGTTGGAGACTTGGTACCAACATGAGCTTGATAGCCATATACAGGTTAGTGCCCAGCATGTTTCTTCTCTATAAGAGGTCAGTACTCAGCAGTCTTCTCTTCCTGAGGTACCTTGACATTTTCATAATTTGCCTAGTGATGACCCTGTCTTGCACTCTGATTTGCTTTTAGATTCTGGCCTGATTGTGCACTCTGTATCGAGCTCTGATCCCGACTCTGATTCTGACTTAGTTCCCTGCTCTCTTACTCCTAATAATAACATGTCTTCTCTTTTTGATTGTAAAATAAATCTTGATTCTTGTTTTAATAATAAGAAGAAGTCTCCCCATAGGGGAAATTTCACATGACTCTTACTTCTTAGTTTGTAGCTTCCTTTTGGTTTTCGGTATCATGCATAGCATTCTCTGCTAGAACTCTCGAGGATTCAAATCTAGTGGTAAGCAAGTGGAGGCTCAACATATGATTGCCTCCTTAGGTGTTATGCTTTTTGTGATCTTGGAAACCAGAGTAGCCGCCCCTAATGCCTCTGTTATAAATAACCGTAGATTTCCTAGTTGGTCCTTTATAAATAACTACCAATTTTTTGTGAATGATAGAATTTGGGTTTTATGGAATCCCAAAGTTGCTAAAGTTACTTGTATTAGTATGTCAGATCAAATAATTCACTATCAAGTGAAATTAATTGATAGGTTGCCTCCTTTTTTTGTTTCCTTTGTGTATGGTTCTAATGATTTTGGTGAGAGATCTGTGCTCTGGCAGGAGCTTGAGTATAGGTCTCGCCTTTTTGGGAATGATCCCTGGTTGGTACTTGGTGACTTTAATGCTATCCAGAGTCTGAGTGAGAAGTTAGGGGGTAGCAATAGATGGCCTCGCTACTATCAGGAGTTCCATGATTGTTTGATTACTTTGAAACTTTCAGATTTGAAGTATTTTGGGTGCTTTTATACGTGAACTATAACTGTTAGGATGATGGTGATACTATTTGTAGGAAGCTTGACCGTGTCCTTGTTAACGATACTTGGATCTCTAAATTTCCTAAATCTGAAGCGGTTTTTCGTCCTAGAGGTATCTTTGATCATTCACCCATCCTCGTCCACTCTCTTGTCAAAGTTGACAAGGTGCCTAAGCCGTTTAAATTTTTTGATATGTTGGCCAATCACCATAAGTTTTTGCCTCTGGTTGCTAAAGTGTGGGGCACGCCCCTTGGGGGTTGTGCTATGTTTAGGGTTGTCAGGAAGCTAAAGCTGATTACAGCTTAAGGACATCAATAAGGAACATTTTAGCAACATTTCAGGTAGACTTAACGAGGCTAGGACTCCATTGGAGTATGCTCAGAGCATGTTAGCGTTGAACTCTCTTGACCCAGTATGGCGTTGGATTGAAAAGGAAAAGATTGAACTTTTGCTAGAGTGAGTGCAAAGGAGGAGAGTTTTCTCAAGCAAAAATTTGGGATTCACTGGCTCGATGTGGGAGATAAAAATAACAAATTTTTCTTTAAGTCAGTTAATAAGAGAAGGAATTTTAATAAAATCAGTTCTATTCTTCAATCTGACGGGACTATCCTTGAAGACTAGAATTTGGTTAAGGCTTCGATTGTTGACCATTTTCAGAGTTTGTTGGGAACTCGCGGTCTGGGTCACTATCCTGGTTTGATTGAGCTGAGGAAGTTGATGTCGAAATCCCTTTCTGATTCTCAGCAGCGTGAGATGGGTCGAGAGGTTTCTGAGGATGAGATTCAAAAGGTTTTCTTCTCTCTTAAGGATGGTAAATCCCCTGGTCCTTATGGGTATAACGCCCTCCTTTTAAGAGGGTGTGGCATATTGTGAAAGTGATCTAGGATTTTTTTGGTAATGGTCAGCTTCTCAAAGAAGTTAACCATACTTTTCTTGTCTTAATTCCCAAAGTGACTAATCCCTTGAGGCTTAATGATTACGGGCCTATTTTTTGTTGTAACACGATTTATAAATGCATAGCCAAGATCATTGCTAATCGTGTTAGGGTGGTGCTTGGGGACCTCATTGATCCTTCCTAGATGGCCTTTGTTGCCTCTCGGAGTATTGCAGATAATATCCTCTTGTCTCAGGAGCTCATGCGGAACTATCATCGGGAGGAGTTTAGGGTTCCTAGATGTGCTATGAAGGTGGATTTGATGAAGGCCTACGATTGTTTGCATTGGGATTTTCTCTTTGATGTGCTGATTTGCCTTAGATTTCCCCCCATGGTTATTAGATGGATCAAAGCCCGTGTCTCTAACATGAGCTTTTCGATCATCATTATCGGGGAATCTAATGGTTTCTTTCGGGGTAGGCGTGGTATCAGGCAGGGGGATCCGATGCCCCCCCTACCTTTTTGTTATTTGCATGGATGTTCTTGTAGGGATGTTACAGAGACTAGTAGTTGGTAGTCAGTTTTGTTACCACTGGAGGTGCCAAAAGGATGATATCTTCCAGCTTGCCTTTGCTGATGATCTCATGCTTTTTTTGTCTGGGGTGACGTTCCTTCGGTTCAGGTCTTGAAACATGGGCTCTCTGTCTTCTAGCAGTTCTCAGGACTTGTTCCCTATCCGAATAAGACTCATGTGTTTTTTCTCTAGTGTTGAGCCTTCTACTAAGACTTTAATCTCTTCTTGTCTTGGCTTTCTTGAGGGAGAGTTCCCTATACGATATCTGAGAGTCCCTCTGATTTCCACTTGTTTACAGAAAGAGGACTGTCAGCCTCTTCTAGATTGCGTCGTGAAGAAAGTCAAGCATTGGACTTGCAATTACTTGTCGTATGCTGGTAGGGTCTAGTTGATTAGATCAGCTTTGTTCTCTATCTAAGTGTACTGGGCTTCAGTTTTTATCCTTCCAAAGAAAGTGATTCTAGATATGGAGAGGATTTTTCAAGCTTTCCTTTGGAAGGGTACGGGGCTTTGTACCATGGGAGCCAAGGTGGCTTTGGGCTGATGTGTGTTGTCCTGAGGAAGAGGGTGGCCTGGATATTAATTAGATTGGGGTATAGAATTTTGTTGCCATCTCTAGGCATATTTGGTCCATCATATCTTTCAAGTCGGACTCCCTTTGGCCACTGTGGGTCAAGTCCAATATTCTGATAGGAAGGAGTTTTTAGGAAGTCTCTTGCCCCAGCGATTGTAGCTGGTCTTAGCGTAAGATTCTCATGATTAGGGATATGATTCGCTCTTTTCCTCAGTATATCGTTGGGGATGGTAGTAGGATATCTCTGTGGTTTGATTGGTGGCACCCGATTGGCCCTATCATTCCTACCCTTTCTTGTAGGATTATTTCTGTCTTGGATCTGGATAGGTGAGCGAGGGTTTCTGATGTGATCTTTGGTTCATCGTGATGCTGGCGTGTGTCCAATACCCTTAAGCTCATGGAGTTGCGCGAGAGTACCCCTAGCTCTTTTCGTCCTGGCCCGGATACTCCTGATAGGATCGTTTGGACGGTTAGTGGTTCTGGGGATTTTTCCATTGCGAGTACGTGGGAAGCCCTCGTCATAAGCGGTCGTCAGTTAGATGGGCATGCTTACTGTCGTGTAAGTGGCGTGTTCCACGTCATAACTTTGTTTTATGGTTGGCCATTAGGGAGAGATTAAGTACGCAGGATAGGCTGTTTGCTTTTCATGTCATTCCTAGCATGAGCTATGTTTTCTGTCATATTCCTTTTGAGTTCCATGATCATCTATTTTTAATTGCCCTTTCACGTTCAGATTATGGTCTTTTATTCAAAAGAAATGCAATTTTAACTTGCCTTTGTTGAGTTGGCCGAGTATCATTAATAGAGCTTCCTCTGAGTGGCAAGGCCGGGGATTTCTAGCATCGGTCTGTCGGATAGCGTTTGCGGCGTTGGTGTACTAGATATGGCGAGAGTGAAATTCTCGTTCCTTCTAGAGTAAGTATACTGATGTGGTTTCTTGTTGTGCAGATCATCCGGTGGAGGTTATTCTCTTGTAGAAAAGTGGCCAGTACCCCGACTAACCCATGGTTCCTGGGTGAATGGCAGCTCCCTGACTCCATATTCGTCTGATTTTGTCATGGTTTGAACATATTGATTTTGGGTGATCGGTCCGTGTACAGACAGACCGTTGCGGCCTTTAGAAAGTTATTTCACAGTTTTAGTGTGATGGTCTTTCCACCAGGACCTCCAGATTCCACGTGGCTTCTCTTGTGGCCACTACTGGCTCTTTTGTAACTCTCTTATTGATCTAGCTTCGGTGTTATGTATTAACTTTTCTCTTTGTTGGCAGTGTGGCATGTTTTTGCCTATCTTAGGTTTTCTCTTCGCTCTTGCTTAGCAAGACTGGCGTTTTGTTGTTGTTTCCCTGGGGTATGCCCCTTGCAAATGTTGTACTATTGTTTCATCAGTTGATATATATTTTTATTTATAAAAAAAAGATGTTCATATGACGGGGGTAAAGAACACAGTAACAGTAAAGCTTTATCCTCATCTTCTATCTTGATATCAATATTTTGTAGGCCTAATATTACCTTGATATATTCGTCAATGTGATCACTGATCGATGTACCTTCTTTCATTCGAAGAGTATACAACGGTTGCTTTAAATACAGGCAATTCTTAAGAAACTTCGTCCTGTATAAGCTCTCCAATTTCAGCCACAATCCAGCTGCAGTCGTTTCTTGAAAAACCTTTCACAACACATTGTCGGCTAAACATAGTAACAAGGCACTATGGGCTCTCTCCAACATGTCTTCTTTTTCATCAACAGACATCGTATTAGGAAGCCCTTGTTTCCCTTTTAACGCTTTCAACAACCCTAGTTAAATTAGAACAGCACGCATCTTCATCCTCCATAAGCTGAAATTGTTTAATCCATCAAACTTCTCCAAATCATACTTCCTCCAAGTATTTGGCGCCATTTCAAGGTGCTTTCAATCTATCGTGAACCTCAGCTCTGATACTACTTGTTAAAGGATACACTAGATTCCGCACCACGCATTAAAGAAGAGAATAAAAAAACAATAATAAAAAATAGAGGCATACAAGATTTACGTGGATGCAGCGATTTTTCTATGTTTGGCACTGGAGATTACAGATCTTTGTCTCTCTCTAAAAACCCTCTCAAATAATGGTTCTTCTCTCTTGTCCTTAAAACACAATACAAGACAACATATATATACTTAGAGCTAAGTAGTGACTTTCTCTAAATAACCAATGTGGGACAAGACTTATATACTTAGGACTAAGTTGTAACCTTCTCTGAATAACCGATGTGGAACTCCCACACATTTCGGATTTTTTTTTATCCAAGACACATTATCACGGAGAGGATATTTCAATCTTTCCTTTGGAAGGGTACGAGACTTTGTACCACAGGAGCCAAGGTTGCTTGGGCTGACGTTTGTTGTCCTGAAGAAGAGGGTGGCCTGGGTATTAAGAAAATTAAGGTGTGGAACTTTGCTACCATCTCTAGGCACATTTGGTCCGTCATATCTTTTAGGTTGAGATCCTTGGGTCAAGTCCAACATTCTGATAGAAAGGAGTTTTTGGGAAGTCTTTTGCCCCAGTGATTGTAGCTAGTCTTGGCATAAGATTCTCATGGTTAGGGATATGATTCGCTCTTTTCCCCAGTATATAGTTGGGGATGATAGTAGGATCTCTTTGTGGTTTGATTGGTGGCATCCAAGGTCATATCATCCCTACCCTTGTTAGTAGGATTTTTTTTGACTCGGGTCTAGGTACGTAAGCGAGGGTTTTTGATGTGATCTTGGGCTCTTCGTGGTGCTGGCCTGTGTCTAATACACTTGAGCTCATGGAGTTGTGGGAGAGTACCCCTAGCTCTTTTCGTCTTGCCCTGGATATGCCAGATAGAATCGTCTTGACGGTTAGTGGTTCTGAGGAGTTCTCCATTACGAGTACGTGGGAAGACCTCCACACTAACAACAGTGATATCACATGCTAAACTGCAACGTCTATCTCTTTGTGGTTTTTTTTGGCCTTTTTCTGGGCTGTTGTGCAGGCCCTAATTTGTACATTTTTATATTTTTTTGGGGTCCTTTCTATGGCGTCTTCTGATTTTACTTTGAACAAAACTGGTCTTGGTAACGTTCGTTCGTTTGTGATGCCTGTCGGCACTCGAGTATCCGATTTCTTGAAACAGAATGCTCAGTCTGCTCGTGATGATGTCACTTGTGTTCCTAATTTGGTGGCTTCTCCTTCTTCGCCCATCAGGCATCGGGAGGCTACCCCTGGACCCTCGGGTAGTGATATTCAGGGAGGTCCAGTTCTGGCAAAGATTGATGGACCTCTTTTGAAGAAAATTGATGGTTCAAATTGTTTTGATGAGGAAGCAGCTGTTATCGCGGAAACTAGTGGGTTAATGGATCGTTTCTTGAGCGGTTCATTGTCAGCCCGGCAATTTGGTTTGCTTATGGAGGAGCTGGATTACTGGCGACAGGTCAGTGATGAGAAATGTGGGTTACAGATGGAGGTGGATTCACTTCAGCAGTAGCTGGGTTCCAAGTCGCTACTGGCCTCTCGATCCCGTTCTCATGATAGAGGTGGTACCGGTAGGGGTGTCAGAGGAGGTCAGGGCAATCAGAGTGATGCCCGACCCAGGGGAGGGGCAACCTTTGGTGAGGATTCTAGGGTAGACGCTCAACGCCTTATTGCTTCTTCACCACATCCATCCTGGGCCGACAAGGTGAAACCGGGACCTTCCAGTTCTAGAGTTAAGATGAAATTATCTTACTTCTTGCCGATGATTGCTGACGGTAAGGTACAAGTTTCTCCCCCTAAAGTCATTGCTGAAGAGGGTATTGCATTATGGGATAACTGTGTTGTGGGCTACGTTGTTGATAAAAAAAATTGCCTTATTTCACTGTTAACAACATTGCCCATAAATTGTGGTTGAAAGATGGGTTACAAAAGGTTTTAGTTAATGATAAGGGTTTTTATTTCTTTAAATTCTCCTCCATGGATACGGTAGACAAGATTCTGGATTTGAGTCCATGGCATTTTGTGAACAAATTAATTGTGTTACAATGTTGGAGACTTGGTATGAATTTATGCAAGGAATCCCTTGATGTTCTACTGTTGTGGGTTAGACTCTACAACATTCCTATTGAGTGCCTGACAGCTAGTGGGTTGAGTTACGTAGCGAGTGGCATTTTTTTTGGTAAATAAAAATATTTATCAACTGATGAAACAAAAGTATAAAACATCTGCAAGGGGCATACCCCAGGAAGACAACAATGAAACGCGAGTCTTGCTAAGCAAGAGTGAAGAGAAAACCTAAGATAGGTAGAAAACATGGCACACTGGCAACAAAAGAAAAAAGTTAATACATAACACCGAAGCTAAATCTGCAAGAGAGATACAAAACGACCCAGTAGTGACCACAAGAGAAGCCACGTGGAATCTGGAGGTCCAGGTGGAAAGACCATCACACTTAAACTTCGAAATAACATTCTAAAGGCTGCAACGGTCTGCCTGTACACGGACCGATCACCCAAAATCAATCTGTCCAGACCATGACAGAATCAAACGAATATGGAGTCGGGAGCTGCCACTCACCCTGGAACCATCGGTTAGTTGGGGTATTGGCCACTTTTCTACAAGAGAATAACCTCCATCGGATGATCTGCACAAGACCTACAGAACAAGAAACCACATCAGTCTACTTATTCTGGAAGGAATGAGAATTTTGCTCTTGCCAGATATAGTACACCAACGCCGCAAATGCTATCCGACAGACCGATGCCGGGAATCCTGGGCCCTGCCACTCAGATGAAGCTCTATCAATCATACCCTGCCAACTCAATAAATGCTAGTTAAAATTGCATTTCTTTGAATAAAAGACCATAATCTAAATGTGAAAGGGCAATTAAAAAATAGATGATCATGGGACTTAAAAGGAATGCGACAGAAAATGTAGCTCATGCTAGTAATGACATGAAAAGCAAACAGCCTATCCTGCGTACTTAATCTCTCTCTAATGGCCAGCCATAAAATGAAGTTATGATGTGGAACACGCCACTTACACGACAGTAAGCATGCCCATCTAGCGGGCGGCTGCTTATGACGAAGGGCTTCCCACGTACTCGTAATGGAGAACTCCCTAGAACCACTAACCGTCCAAACGATCCTATCAGGCATATTCGGGGCTGGATGAAAAGAGCTAGGGGTACTCTCGCGCAACTCCCTGAGCTTAAGGGTATTGAACACAGGCCAGCACCATGATGAGCCATAGATCACATCAGAAACCCCTCGCTCACCTATCCAGACCCGAGTAAAAAATAATCCTACCAGAAAGAGTAGGAATGATAGGGCCAATCGGGTGCCACCAATCAAACCACAGAGATATCCTACTACCATCCCCAATGATAAACTGAGGGAAAGAGCTACTCATATCCCTAACCACAAGAATCTTATGCCAAGACCAGCTACAATCGTTGGGGCAAGAGACTTCCCAAAAACTCCTTCCTATCAGAATATTGGACTTAACCCCTAGTGGCCAAAGGGAGTCCGACCTGAAAGATATGATGGACCAAATGTGCCTAGAGATGGCAGCAAGGCAGCAAAATTCCACACCTCAATCTGCTTAATACCTAGGCCACCCTCAACATCAGGAGAACTTACATCAGTCCAAGCCACCTTGGCCCCGTGGTACAAAGCCCCCTACCCTTCCAAAGGAAAGCTCAAAAAATCCTCTCCATATCTAGAATCACTTTCTTTGGAAGGATAAAAATTGAAGCCCAGTACACTTGGATAGAGGACAAAACTGATCTAATCAATTGGACCCTACCAGTATACGAAAAGTAGTTGCAAGTCCAATGCTTGATTTTCTTCACGATGCGATTCAGAAGAGGTTGACAGTCCTCTTTCCGCAAATAAGTGGAAATCAGAGGGACTCCCAGATATCGCATAGGGAGCTCTCCCTCAAGAAAGCCAAGACAAGAAGAAATCAAAGCCTTGGTGGAAGGCTTAACACCAGAGAAAAAAACATGGCTCTTATTCGAATTGGGAACAAGTCCCGAGAACTGTTGGAAGACAGAGAGCCCATGTTTCAAGACCTGAATTAAAGGAAGGTCAGTGGCGCCCCTCCGATCCTGTGATTGTTCAGGCAGATTATCAGTGGCGCCCTTCAATTTGCACGGTGTGCAAGTGCTTCGGACATACTACCCTATCTTATACTCGGTCTGAGAGTGATAGGTCCCCGCCTCCTTCACTGCCTGTTCCGAAGTAATTTGACACGTCCCTCCCTGCCTCTATTGCTGCTCCGGCGAAAGAAGCAGAGTGGACAACCGCGAAAAGTAAAGTCAAGGACAAAGTCAGTCAGGGTTCTTTGTCTTCTTTATCTTTTGATCGTGTTCAGTAGAGCCGTAGTTAGTTGGAGACTAGGCACCAGTAGGAGCTTGATAGCCAGGTGCAGGTTAGTGCCCAGAATGCTTCTTTTCAGCAGGAGGTTAGTAATCAGTCGTCTTCTCTACCAGAGGTACCTTGTCATTTTCATAATTTGCCTATTGTTGATCATGTTTTGCACTCTGATTTGCATTTAGATTCTGGCCAGATTGTACACTTTGAGTTAGGTTCTGATCCAGACACTGATTCAGATTTCATTCCCTGCTCTCTTACTCCAAATACTAATATGTCTTTTCATTTTGGTAGTAAAGTAAACCTTGACTCTAGTATTAATAATAATAATAATAATAATAATAATAAGAAGAAGAAGAAGAAGAAGAAGAAGAAGAAGAAGAAAAAGAAGTCTCCCCATAGGGGAAACTTCACCTGACTTTTACTTCTTGGTTGAAGCATTATTTTGGTTTTTGGTATCATGCATAACATCCTTTGCTGGAATTCTCGAGGATTCAACACTAGTGGTAAGAAAGTGGAGGCCCAACATATGATTGCCTCTTTAGGTGTTATGCTTTTTGGGATCTTGGAAACCAGAGTAGTAGCCCCTAATTCGTCGGTGATATATAACCGTAGATTTCATGGTTGGTCCTTTATAAATAACTACCAATTTTCCGTGAATGGTAGAATTTGGGTTTTATGGAATCCCAAAGTAGTTATGTTACTTGTCTTGGTATGTCAGATCAAATAATTCACTGTCAAGTGAAATTAATAGATAGGTTGCCTCCTTTTTTTTGTTTCCTTTGTGTATGGTTCTAATGATTCTAGTGAGAGATCTGTGCTCTGGCAAGAGCTTGAGTATCGGTCTCGCCTTTTTGGGAATGATCCCTGGTTGGTTCTTGGTGATTTTAATGCTATCCAGAGTCAGAGTGAAAAGTTAGGGGGTAGCATTAGCTGGCCTTGTTACTATCAAGAGTTCCATGATTGTTTGATTACTTTGGAACTTTCAGATTTGAAGTATTCTGGGTGCTTTTATACGTGGACTAACTGTCAGGATGATGGTGATACTATTTGTAGAAAGCTTGACCATGTCCTTGTTAATGATAGCTGGATCTCTACATTTCCTAAATCTGAAGCAGTTTTTCGTCCTAAAGGTATTTTTGATCATTCACCCATCTTCATCCACTCTCTTGTCAAGGTTGACAAGGTGCCCAAGCCATTTAAATTTTTTGATATGTGGACCAATCATCATAAGTTTTTGCCTCTGGTTGCTAAAGTGTGGAGCACACCCCTTGCGGGTTGTGCTATGTTCAGGGTTGTCGAGAAACTAAAGCTGCTTAAGTTACAGCTTAAGGACTTCAATAAGGAACACTTTAGTAACATTTCAGGTAGGCTCAATGAGGCCAGGGCTTCCTTAGAGTATGCTCGGAACATGTTAGCATTGAACCCTCTTGACCTTGTGTGGCTTCGTATTGAAAAAGAGAAACTGGAACTTTTTGCTAGAGTGAATGGAGAGGAGGACAGTTTCTATAAGCAAAAATCGGGGATTCACTGGCTTGATGTGGGTGATAAAAATAACAAAATTTTCTTCAAGTCAGTTAATAAGAGAAGGAATTTCAATAAAATTAGTTCTCTTCTTTGGTCTGACGGGACTACCATAGAAGACTCAAATTTGGTTAAAGCTTCGATTATTGACCATTTTTAGAGTTTGTTGGGAACTCGTGGTCCAGGTCACTATCCGGGTTTGAATGAGCTAAGGAACTGGATGTCGAAATCCCTTTCAGATTCTCAGCAGCATGAGATGGGTCGTGAGGTTACTAAGGATGAGATTCTGAAGGTTTTCTTCCCTCTCAAGGATGGTAAATCCCCTGGTCATGATGGGTATGTTCCCTCTTTTTTAAGAGGACATGACATATTGTGGGGGAAGAGATTGTGGAAGCGATTCAGGATTTTTTTGGTAATGGTCAGCTTCTTAAAGAAGTTAACCATACATTCATTCCTTGTCTTAATTCCCAAAGTGACTAATCCCTCGAGCTTTAATGATTACAGGCCTATTTCTTGTTGTAACACGATTTATAAATGCATAGCCAAGATCATTGCTAATCGTGTTAAGGTGGTGCTTGGGGACCTCTTTGATCCATCCCAGATGGCCTTTGTTGCCTCTTAGAGTATTGCAGATAATATCCTCTTGTCTCAGGAGCTCATGCGGAACTATTATCGGGAGGATTTCAGGGTTCCTAGATGTGCCATGAAGGTGGATTTGATGAAGGCCTATGATTGTTTGCATTGGAATTTTCTCTTGGATGTGTTGATTTGCCTTAGATTTCCCCCCATGGTTATTAAATGGATTAAAGCCTGTGTCTCTAGCATGAGCTAGATCATCATAAACGGGGAATCTAATGGTTTCTTTCGGGGTAGGCGAGGTATCAGGCAGGGGGATCCGATGTCTCCCTACCTTTTTGTTATTTGCATGGATGTTCTTGCAAGGATCTTGTAGAGACTAGTAGTTGGTGGTCAGTTTTGCTACCATTAGAGGTGCCAAAAGGATGGTCTCTTTCAGCTTGCCTTTGCTGACGATCTCATGTTTTTTTGTCGGGGTGACCTTCCTTCAGTTCAGGTCTTGAAACATGGTATCACCGTCTTCCAATAGTTCTCGAGACTAGTTCCCAATCCTAATAAGAGCCATGTGATTTTCTCTGGTGTTGAGCCTTCTACCAAGGCTTTGATCTCTTCTTGTCTTGGCTTTCTCGAGGGAGAGCTCCCTATGCGATATCTGGGAGTCCCTCTGATCTCCACTTGTCGAGGAAAGAGGACTGTTAGCCTCTTCTGGACCGCATAGTGAAGAAAGTCAGGCATTGGACTTGCAATTACTTGTCGTATGCTGATAGGGTTCAATTGATTAGATCAGTGTTATTCTCTATACAGGTTGGGCTTTAATTTTTATCCTTCCAAAGAAAGTGATTCTAGAGATGGAGAGAATATTTCGATCTTTCCTCTGGAAGGGTACGGGGCTTTGTACCACAGGAGCCAAGGTGGCTTGGGCTGATGTTTGTTGTCCTGAGGAAGAGGGTGGCCTGGGTATTAAGCAGATTAAGGTGTGGAACTTTGCTGCAATCTCTAGGCACATTTGATCCATCATTTCTTTCAGGTCGGACTCCCTTTGGCCCCGGTGGGTTAAGTCCAATATTCTGATAGGAAAGAGTTTTTGGGAAGTTTCTTATCCCAGTGATTGTAGCTGGTCTTGGCGTAAGATTCTCATGGTTGGGGATATGATTCGCTCTTTTCCACGGTATATAGTTGGGGATGGCAGTAGGATCTCCTTGTGGATTGATTGGTGGCATCCGATAGGTCTTATCATGATCTTTCAAATTGGTCAAGGGTCTTAAGTTTATGGTCACTTCAAACAAAAGAGAGATAAAAGAGTGTGTGGCACCAGAGTCAAACAATACATGTGCATCAATTAAGCTAATCTGAATTATACCGACCACCACATCCTTTGAATTTGATGCATCCTTAGCCGTCATGTTGAACACCCTGCCAGTAACCGTAGGTTTCTGCCCTTCAGCTGATTGATTTGTATTCTGTCTAGGGTCCGAAGCTGTACTACCTACAACTGAACCTTGTGGGCCAAATTGCCCTGATGCTGAAATAGGACAATCTCTTTTGGCCACACCTGAAACACGCTCCCGCACTCAATGGCAATTCTGACTGCTGCCATGTCACTTGTTGCACCTCTGAAAAATAGGATCAAAACCTACAGACAGAGGCCTCTGAACAAAATTCTGACTTGACTTACTCAAATTACTCTGAGCCTGATCCTGTCTTTGACCTTGGTCCTTCTGACCAACAGTAATCGATGAAGGTGTCTATTTTCACTTCCCATCATTTTGTATCGTGTGTGACTAGGATAGCTCTAGACGATCTCTCTTGCCAGCCTTGGCTGCTTTCCTCTCTATGAAATCCCTTGCCTCAGATTTAATAGCCTTCGCAATGTCCACACACTAAACATAAGGCTCAATCGGGACTAGAACAATGCGCTGCCTAATACTAGGTTTAAGACCCCAAGTGAACATCTGCGCTTTATCCATTTCATTTACCACCAACTTCTTACCATAACGAGATAGTCATGTAAACTTTACCACATAGTTGGCGACACACTCATTCTCCTCTTGCCTCAGTTAAGAAAATCACGATACATCTGTTCTTTGCACTCCTAGGAAAAATAGTGGTCGAGGAACAAAACCTTAGATTGATCCCATGTCATAGCCCTGCATTGTTCTACTGTCTTACTATCCTCAACCATTTTCCACTAGTGGTTTGCCTCCCCATTTAGCTTATACACTGTGAGTTCTATCTTTTCCTCATCGGTGCAACCCATAGGCCTAAACACCTTTTTAAGTCTAGAAATCCACTTCTCTGCCACAATCGAATCGTCAGTACCCCCAAAAGGTTCTACATTCTTCTTATCAAATTACTCTAACAGGCTACAGATCTGAGCCTGCCCATGATTTCGGATTCTATTGTGGGCTGGGTTGATTCTGCTGATTTAGCTGAGCTTGCTGATTAGCCCAGAGTTGAGTCACCTGAGCTTGCTGATTTGCCAGGAGTATCAGAAGATCAGGCAGATTCTTATTCCCTGTGACATTCTGATGCTCTGCTTTCTGGTTGCTGGTTTGCCTATAATTATGACCGCTTGCCATTGCTACAAGAGAAAACTAGGATCAGATGCTGACTAGGACATTACACTTAAATCTACCTATCCTACGCATCTCACAATCTTATATGATCCTAAGTATGAGTCTATAGAATCTCAAAATCTAAGCTCTGATACCAACTTTATAACGTCCCGAACTTCTCAAAGTGATAATATCGAATAAACGGAGACGGAAAACCTTTGAATATCAAAAATTTCCCAAAAAGGCTCATTCAGAGCTTATACTAATAATTTCCAAAAGTATATCAATAACTGTCATAGTAGCCTAAAGCTTTTATACAATTCAAATTCCTCTAACACGGAATTTCAAAATAAAAACTAAGTAATATCAACTCGTCTTTAAATAATACATTTGAAATATCATTACTAACTCTGAAATAAGGCAGCTAACTCTCAGTCACATGGCAAGCCCTACAATTCAAATCTTACCTAATGATCAGCTAAAAGAAAAATGATAAGGGAGTGAGCCAAATGCTCAGTAAGGTCGCTCGAAGGACCAATCAAACAAATGCAAAGATGTATGAGGAAACGAGATTATGGAGGCACAAAAGTTTCAACAAAATAGATGTCTAACTGAATTTTAAATGCCAAAATATATCTTATACGGAGACAAACACTAGAGAACCATTCAGAATAAAGTCACATATGCCATCCCTGATCACGTGAGACCAAGTTCAGAAATTAATATCGCGCCCTCTAGCTCATCCCACTGAGATCGCCCACGTTCCAATCCACGTGGTAAGTCAGAAATAGTAAAGTCACATACATTGTGACATGACTCATGGAGTTACCCATTAACGCCTAATACATGGATTAGAGACCAAAACAAAGATCTCTAGATAATACTATCAAATAACTGAACAATCGAACAGTAAACAGAGTTCACAAAGTAATGAATATCATTAACTGCAGAAATGAAGCATATCAACATAGACTAATTTAAAGTCAAGCAATTCGACCGTAAATGAATTCCACAAATCAGAATATTGAGAAACATATTACTTGTGAGGCAGCTCAAAGCAGAAAGGAAAGAAGAATAAGATAAACCAGTCCGATGAAATTTAGATTTCAAAACTAAGCTCTTACACGAACAATTGGTCGATCGCTGATTCGGATTTCAAAAGTAAACCCTTACCTCAATCAAGCTTTTAAGAATAAAAATCTTTAAGCATCACCTTAGAACTCAGGTGCTTCCCAAGCCATTTCTCTCTCTCTCTCTCTCTCTCTCTCTCTCTCTCTCTCTCTCACCGCAAAGGAAAAAGAAACAAAGAACCAAAAGGAAAAGACTAGAAAGGAAATACGACAAGTATTTGTAGGGAACAAAATTTAAGGTTTTATTCGACTGAAAAAAAATGTTTCATTGGACCGAATCTGACAGTGTGAAATTGTTTCTTCAAAACTTGTTTTCATTCGACCGAAACTGTTTTCATTTGGTCAAATCCGATAGTGTGAAATCGTTTCTTCAAAACCTGTTTTCATTCGACTGAAAACTGTTCTCATTCAACCGAAAAACTGCTTTCATACGACCGAATCCAATAGTTGTGGATTTTTTTTTCAAAACTTGTTTTTCATTCGAAACAAAATAATTTCATTCGAAGCAAAGCCCTTTTTCATTCGACTGAATCCTTCAGTCGTTCCAAAACATCCATACCATTCCAGTTTGATTCAAATGAATCCAAGATTCATTCGACCAAAAATTTGATTAACATTCCTCATCATTTACCAAAAAGACCCCAAACTTTATTTATTTAAAATAGTAATTTCGCACAAGGAAAAGAAAAATTTTGGGGTATTACAATTTCTCCCCTAAAAAAATTCCGTCCTCAGAGTTTAAAACGTACCTTAAATGTCAAAAGTTGAGGGTGCTTTTTGCACGTAGCATCTTCGAGTTCCCAAGTGGCTTCCTTAATTTTGTGATTCCGCCATAAAATCTTAACTATGGGAATGACTTTCATCCTTAACACCACCTGATCACGACAGTCAAGAATCTTAACCTCTTCGTAGGAAATGTCTTTCTGAACTGATGAAGGCTCGCACGACACAGTGTGAGTCGGATCATGAAGATACTTCCCCATATTCAAAACATGAAAAACGTTATGAACGTGCGAAAGCTCTGGCGGCAACACAACTCTATAAGCCACCAAACCGATTCTTTCTAAAACCTCGAATGGCCAACAAGCCTAAGACTAAGCTTGCCCTTCTTACCGAAACGCATCACCCCCTTCCATGGTGAAACCCTTAGAAATACGTGATCACCACCTCAAATTCGAGTTCCCGAAGACGGTGAGATGTATGTATAACTGCGTTGTCTGTCCTGCGCCGCCTTGAGATGTTCCTGAATCAAATCAACTTTTTGAATAGTCAACTGTACCAACTTTGGTCCCAATAATCATCTCTCTCCTACTTTATCTCAGCATAGTGGCATCGTACACCTCCGTCCGTACAATGCCTCATACGATGCTATCTTAATACTTGCCTGATAGCTATTATTATAGGCAAATTCAACTAATGGTAAATGACTATGCCAAACTACCTCCAAGTTCTATCGTGCAAGCCCTCAGCATATCTTCTAGCGTCTGAATGGTACGTTCGGACTGTCCATCTGTCTGTTTGAGATAAGCAGTGCTGAAATGAAGGTCAGTGCCCAAAGAATTCTGGAAGCTCCTCCAAAATTTTGAAGTGAGATCTCGATCTGACACTATAGCTAACCGTACACCATGCAACCTCACAACCTCATCCATATATAATCTAATGAGTTCAGATATGGTGCTGTTGCTCGGATCGGAAGGAAATCTGCAGTCTTAGTCAACCTATCAACAATAACCCAAGTTATGCCAAAACCCTTGACTGTCCTCGGTAAGCCTCCCACAAAATCAGTTCAAGTGGCTGAAGCAGTCCGCTAGGCTTCTGATGCTCCGTCTCCACTCTTTGACAAACCAAACAATGAGAGACAAATTCTGCTACATCCAACTTCATGCCGTTCCACCAGAAATGCTCCTTAAGATCATGATACATCTTTGTTTCTCTTGGGTGGATAGAGAAACTATAACTATGAGCCTCTGACAGTAACTCACTCCTTAAGGATAAATTAGCTGGCACACAAAGTCTCTTATGGAACCAAACCACACCGTGCTCGTTAATTCTGAACTCAAATTGCTTCCCACTGTTAATATGCTCAATGATGTGAGCTATACGTGAATTTCCATCTTGGGCTTCCTTGATCCTGCTGATCAAATAGGTTGTACCTATAATGCTGCCAAGTATTCTCCACCATCTTTCTATCTAATCTCAAGATCTAAATTCATCATATACTCCAACAGTTTAGGCTGACAAGTGATCATTGTTGCTAAGTTTCCAGTGCTCTTCCTACTGAGTGCGTCAGCCACGACATTCGCCTTACTAGGGTGATAATGGATCGTGCAGTCATAGTCTTTCAAAAGCTTCAACCAATGCCTTTGTCTCATGTTTAGCTCCTTCTGGGTGAAAATATACTTAAGACTTTTATGATCGGTGTAAATATCACAGGTCTCACCATAAAAGTAATGTCTCTATATCTTCAAAGCAAAAAATCACCGCTGCTAACTCAAGATCATGGGTGGGATAGTTCTATTTATAAGGTCTAACCTGTCTAGAAGCATAAGCAATCACCTTACCATGCTGCATTACAACACACCCTAAGCCTCTCGTTGGGGTGTCACTGTAAATCACAAAACCTCGGTAAAGTCAATATCGGTGCAGACACCAACCTCTCATTTAAATCTTGAAAGCTAGCCTCACACTCCTCGCTCCAAACAAACTGGGTGTTCTTTTTAGTCAACTGAGTTAAAGGCACAGCCATCTTCAAAAAACCTTTTATGAATCAACTGTAGTAACCTGCTAATCTCAAAAAGTTTCGAACTTCAGTAACAGTGCTAGGTCTCTACCAATTAATCATCGCCGCAATCTTAGAGGGATCAACGGCTATTCTATTCTTGGACACCACATGCCCCAGAAATGTAACTGCTCAAGCCAAAACTAGTATTTCTTAAACTTAACATACAATTTATTATTTTTCAAAGTCTGTAGAATAATTTTCAGGCACTTATTATGCTCCTCCTCTGACTTAGAGTACACCAAAATGTCATCCATGGAAACAATAACGAACTAATCCAGATACTGTCTAAACACACGGTTCATCAAATCCATAAAAGCAGCAGGGGCATTAGTCAACTCGAGTGACATCACTAAAAATGCATAATGACCATAACGAGACCTAAATGCAGTCTTTGGCACATCCCCTACCCTAAATTTTAGTTGATAATATCTATAACGCAAATCTATCTTTGAGAAAAATCTCGCTCCCTGAAGTTGGTCAAACAAATCATTTATGCGCAGCAATGGATATTTATTACGGATGGTAATCTTATTTAACTCACTGTAGTCAATGCAAAGTCTCAACGTACCATCCTTCTTCTTGACAAAAAAAAAAATAGGGGCACCCCAAGGTGACACACTAGGGCGTATAATCCCCCTATCAAGTAGCTCTTGAAACTATTCTTTAACTCCTTCAACTCTGAATGTGCCATTTGATACGGAGCCTTGAAAATAGGTGTCGCACCAGGAATTAAGTCAATCGTGAATTCAACCTCACAATTGATGGGTTTCCCGGCAACTCCTCGGGAAACATCTCTAGAAAATCGCGCACTATTGAATGTTTGATATCTCAAAACCTCCATCATTAGTATCAATAACGTGTGCAATGTAACCCTGCACCCCTTATAAAGCATACAGTGAGCCAAAACAATTGAAATATTAGACAAAATAGACAACCCGCTCGGTTTTGAACCCTAGAACTCAAATTCAAACAAATCAGATAAACAAAAATGGGCTCGCTTTTCAAAGCAGTCAACTAAGGCATGATAGTATGCACGAATCCATACCAAAAATTACATCAAAGTCACAGATATCTAGAGGAATGAGATCCCCGGGAAGGCCCCTATCGTATACGCGGATCTTACAATTCCCTAATGCTGAATTAACTATCACAGAATCCCCAACTGGAGTACCAACAGACAACTCATAGTCAAGAGAGGTTTAACCTCAAGGGGACGTGCAAACGAAAGAGAGATAAAAGAGTGAGTGGCACCAGAGTCAAACAATACACATGCATCAATTAAGCTAATCTGAATCGTACCTGCCAGTACATCCTTTGAACTTGTTTGGTCCTTAGCTGTCATTTTGAACACCTTGTCAGTAACCTTAGGTTTCTGCCCTTCGATTGATTGATTCGTATTTTGTCTAAGGCCCGAAGTTGTACTACCTGCAACCGAACCTTGTGGGCCAGATTGCACTGATGTTTAAATAGGACAATCTCTGATATGGTGACCCTTTTGGCCGCACTTGAAACACGCTCCTGTATCCCAATGGCAACTCTGACCGCCATGTCGCTTGTTGCACCTATGACAAATGGGATCAGAACCTGCAGATGGAGGCCTCTGGACAAAATTCTGACTAGAACTCTTACTCAAATTACTTTGAGCCTAACCCTGCCTCTGACCTTGGTCCCTCTGACCAACAGTAATTGACGAAGATGTCTGTTTTTGCTTCCCATCATTTTGTGTCGTGTATGACTGGGATAGCTCTGGGCAATCTCTCTTGCCTGCCTTGGCTTCTTTCCTCTCTCTCTAAAATCCCCTGCCTCAGATTCAATAATCTACACACTGAACATAGGTCTCAATCGGGACTGGAACAATGCGCTGCCTAATATTAGGCTTAAGACCCCAAGTGAACATCTGCACTCTATCCTTTTCATTAGCCACCAACTGCTTACCATAACAAGATACTCGTGTAAACTTTACCTCATATTCGGCAACACTCTCGTTCTCCTCTTGCCTCAGATTAAGAAAATCACGATACATATGTTGTTTTACACTCATAAAAAAATAGCAGTCGAAGAACAAAACCTTGAATTGATCCCATGTCATCGCCTTGCGTTGTTCCACCGTCTTATTATCCTCAATCATTTTCCACCAGTGGTCTGCCTCCCCATCTAGCTTATACACTGTGAGTTCTATCTTTTCCTCATCGGTGCAATCCATAGGCCTAAACACCTTTTCAAGTCGAGAGATGCACTTCTCTGCCACAATTAGATCGTCGGTAACCCCAAAAGGTTCTACATTCTTCTTATCAAATTGCTCTAGCAAGCTACGGGTCTAAGCATGCCCGTGATTCGGATTCTATTGTGGGTTGGGTTGATTCTGCTGATTTAGCTGAGCTTGCGGATTAGCCAGGAGTTGAGTCAACTGAGCTTGCTGATTGCCATAAGGTCAGAAGATCTGGCAGATTCTCGTTCCTTGTGACGTTTGGATGCTCTGTATTCCGATTGTTGGTTTGCCTATTATTACGACCGCTTGCCATTACTATAAGAGAAAACTAAGATCAGATGCTGACTAAGACATTACACTGAAGTCTACCAATCCTACCCATCTCACAATCTTATCTGATCCTAAGTATGAGTCTTTAGAATCTTATAACCTAAGTACTGATACCAATTTTGTAGGGCCTCGAACTTCTCAGATCGTTAACATCAAATAAACGGAGACAAAAAATCTTTAAATATAAAAAATCCCAAAATGCTCATTCAGAGTATATACTAATAATTTCCAAAAGTATGTTAATAACTGTCATAGTAGCCTAAAAACACAATTCAAATTCCTCCAACACGGAGTTTCAAAATAAAACCTAAGTAATATCAACTCGTCTTAAATAATACATCTGAAAATGTCATTACTAACTCTGAAATAAGGCAGCTGACTCTTGGTCAAACGGCTAGCACTGCAATTCAAATCCCACCTATTGATCACCTGAAAGGAAAATGTAAGGGAGTGAGCCAAATGCTCAGTAAGGTCGCTCAAAGGACCAATCAAAAGAATGCAAAGATGTCTGATGAAATGAGATTACGGAGGCACAAAAGTTTCAACAAAACAGATGTCAGACTAAATTTTAAATGCCAAAATATCTCTTATATGGAGACAGGCACTAGAGAGCCATTTAGAATAAGGTCACGTATGCCATCACTGACACGTGAGACCAGGTTCAAAAAGTAAGATTGCGATCTCTAGCTCATCCCGCTGAGCTAGCCCACATTCCAATCCATGTAGGTAAGTCAGAAATAGTAAAGTTACATACACTGTGACATGGCTCATGGTGTTACCCATTAACGCCTAATACATGGATTAGAGAACAAAACAAAGATCCTTAGATAATACTATCAAATAACTGAACAATCGAACAGTAAACAAAGTTCACAAAGTAATGATAATCATTAACTGTAGAAATGAAGGATATCTACATAGACTAATTTAAAGTCAAGCAATTCGACCGTAAATGAATTCCACACAACATAATATTGAGAAACATATTACATGTGAGGCAATCAATGCAAAAAGAAAAGAAGAATAAGATAAACCAGTCCGAAGAAATTTAGATTTCAAAACTAAGCTCTTAAACGAACAATTGGTCCATAGCTGATTCTGATTTCAAAAGTAAACCCTTACCTCAATCAAGCTTTTAAGAATACAAATCTTCAAGCATCACCTTAGAACTCAAGAGCTTTACAAGCCTTCTCTTCTCTCTCTCTCTCTCTCTCTCTCTCTCTCTCTCTCGCAAAGGAAAAAGAAACAAAGAACCAAAAGAAAAAAGATTACAAAGGAAATACGAAAGCTATATTATGGAACAAAATTTAAGGTTTCATTCGATTGAAAAAAAATGTTTCATTCTACCGAATCCGGCAGTGTGAAATCATTTCTTTAAAACTTGTTCTCATTCGACCGAAAATTATTTTCATTCGACAGAATCTGACAGTGTGAAATTGTTTCTTTAAAACCTGTTTTCATTCGACCGAATCTTATAGTTGCGAAATCGTTTCTTTAAAACTTGTTTTTCATTTGACTGAAAATTGTTTTCATTCGAAACAAAATAATTTCATTCAAAGCAAAGCCCTTTTTTCATTCGACTGAATCCTTCAATCGCTCCAAAACATCCCCACCTTTTCAGTTTGATTCAAATGGATCCAAGATTCATTCGATCGAAAATTTCAAAAACATTCCCAACCATTTTCTTAATATTTACCAAAAGACCCCAAACTTTATTTATTTAAAATAGTAATTTGGCACAAGGAAAAGAAAATTTTTGGGGTATTACACCTCCCATGACAATGTCTAGGGTACACTTCCCATGACAATGTCTTGGGTGCTTGCACGTTGTTGATATTGTTGGTAGTGGTTGGCTTCGATTGCACATTAGAGTTCCTAGGTTCTGCTCGATATACCCCTAGCTTCGACTCAAAGGAAATGGTTCCCTTATTGATGGCATCTTCAATTTGTCTAAGGGATCTCATTGAGGCCTTAAATGAGGTATAGAAGTGTCGAAGAAATAGTCATGGTACATAGGGAGCAGATTGTTCCTGACGATGTTCACCTGTTCCTCTTTCATAGGGCGGTTCATCATTTATGCGGCCTTGTTCTTCCATCTCATAATGAAGGCAGACAATGATTCTCTAAGCTCCTGTTTAGGGGTTTCTAAATCTCTTTGGGTTATGTCAAAGCCGACATTTTACTGGTATTGGTTCACGATTTCTCTCACAACATCGTGCCAAGTTTGAACTCCGGCTTTATCCAAAGTGAGGAACCAACATAGGGGCGGCCCCCGTGAGGGTGCGATGGAAAAGTTGAATCAACTGGTTCTGATTTACTCCATAAGGGGCTCGCGTACGCATGGACGTCTTAATGTGGATTTTTGGGTCTATGGTGCTGTCAAACTTGTCCATCTCTAGTATTTTGAACTTAGGGGATAACCTATCCTCAGGGTTCATGTTAAGGGTTATTCGAGCGGTTGGGATTCAAGCATTGCAAGTGTATCATTGTATTTTGGAACTAGGTTTCACCTCTTCATCCTCAGACTCATACTGCCAGTCAAACTTGGGACCCTTCTTCTTTTCCCCCTTTTTCTCTTTCCAGGTATCATCTTCCTATTCTCTCATATCCTTCCTCTTAAGGATAGGTTTTTGTTTCTAGAAATTTTTAGGGAAGGAAAAGTTCTGCCTAACTGTCTGGTCTTCTTGGTGGATACACTGGCCGACTGATCAGTGGGGTTAGGTTTTATTTCTGGGAATTTTCTGTGAGAAGATAGATTTTGACTAACCGTTCGGTCATTCTGGTGGATAAACAGACCAGTTGGTCAATGGGTTAGGGTTTATTTTTGAGTAAAATTTTAGAAAAGAGGGGTGCTGACTAACCGTCCGGTCATACGAGTTGATAAACTGGCCGGTTGGTCAGTGGGTTGGATTAAGGTATAAACCAATAGTTTTGAATTTTTTCAAGCATTGCACTTACCGACTAACCGTCCAACTAGGAGGACGATTAACTAGCCGGTAACTTAGATTCTCCCCTCTTTTGCGAGATAACTAGTTAGCTTATTGAATATTTGCTGGTTGTCCTACCAACACGCCATATGCTAATACATGTATTCTTCTAGAAAGGGGCCAAAGGGCATAGAGTCCAGGTGTGTGGTTTCTTTCTCAACGCTTGTGCATGGTTACTCCATCGGCTCGGCTTACCATATACCTCCTAATGGAAACTTAGGTAGTTAATAAAGGATATCACCAGTATGTGTACAAGCCGCTTAATATACAAAGAAATCAGGAGGGCCCATTAGTACAAGGCTGTTGAGTTTTTTTTTGGGTTAAAAAAAATATATATCAATGATGAAACAAAAGTACAACAAATGCAAGGGGCATACCCCATGAATACAATATTGGAAACGCAAGTCATGCTAAGCAAGAGCTAAAAAGAAGACCTAACTAGGCTGAAAACGTGTCACACCGGCATCAAAGAAAAGAGGTAATACATAACTACCAAAGCTAGATCATCAAAAGAACATACAAAGTGTATGACCACAGGAAGCAACAGGTGAAGCCACGTGGAGAGTCTAGAGATCCTGATAGAAAAAGCATCACACTAACAAACTCGATGAAACATGCTAAAAGTACAAGGGTCTGTCTGTACATGGACCGATCCCTCGGATATTAATCTGGAGCTAACCATGACTGGATCAAGCGAATATGGAGTCGGGGAGCTACCATTCACCCTAGAACCATCAATTAGTCAATGTATTGGCTACTTTTTTACAAGAGAACAACCTCCACCGGATGACCTACACAAGACCTGCAGAACAAAAAATCACATCAGTATACTTATTCTGGAAGGAATGAGAATTTTGCTCTCTCCAGATGTAGTACACCAACGCTGTAGAAGCTATCCGACAGACCGATGCCTGGAATCCAAGGCACTGTCACTTAGAGAAAGCTCTACAAACCATACCCTGCCAACTTAACATAGACCAGTTAAAATTGCATGTATTTTGAATAATAAACCACAATCTATACGTGAAAGGGCAACTAAAAAACAAATGATCATGTGACTCAAAAGGAATGCGACAGGAAAAATAGCTCATGCTAAGAATGACATGAAAAGCAAAAAGCCTATCTAGCGTACTTAACCTTTCCATACTGGCCAGCCATAAGACGAAGTTTTAGCGCGGAACACGCCACTTATACGACAGTAAGCAAGCCCATTTAGTTAACGGCTACTTGTGTCGAAGGGCTTTCACGTACTGGCAATGGTGAACTCCCCAGAACCACTAACCATCCAGACGATTCTATCAAGCATATCCAGGATAAGGAAAGAAAAAGAGCTAGGGGTACTCTCGCGCAACTCCGTGAAGTCTCTTGCCCTAGTGATTGTAGCTGGTCTTGGTATAAGATTCTCATGATTAGGGATATGATTCGTTCTTTCCCTCGGTATATAGTTGGGGATGGTAGTAGGATCTCTCTGTGGTTTGATTTGTGACATCCGATAGGCCCTATCGTTCCTACCCTTTCTGGTAGGATTATTTTTGACTCGGGTCTGGGTAGACGAGCGAGAGTTTCTGCTGTGATCTTTGGCTCATCGTGGTGTTCGCCTGTGTCCAATACCCTTGAGCTGATGGAATTGCGCGAGAGTACCCCTAGCTCTTTTCGTCCTGCCCCGAATACGCCTGATAGGATGGTCTGGACGGTTAGTGGTTCTTGGGATTTCTCCATTGCGAGTACATGGGAAGCCCTTTGTCAAAAGTGGCCGTTAGCTAGATAGGCTTGCTTACTATCGTGTAAGTGGCGTGTTCCACGTCATAACTTCATCTTATGGCTGGCCATTAGGGAGAGGTTAAGTACGCAGAATAGGCTTTTTGCTTTTCCTGTTATTCCTAGCATGAGCTGTGTTTTCTGTCGCATTCCTTTTGAGTCCCATGATCATCTACTTTTTAATTGCCCTTTCACGTTCAGATTATGGTCTATTATTCAAAAGAAATGCAATTTTAATTGGCCTATGTTGAGTTAGGAGGGTATGGTTGATAGAGCTTCCACTAAATGGCAAGGCCCTGGATTCCCAGCATCTGTCTATCTGATAGCGTTCGCGGCGTTGGTGTACTATATTTGGCGAGAGAGGAATTCTCGTTCTTTCCAGAATAAGTATACTGATGTGGTTTCTTGTTCTGCAGGTCTTATGCAGATCATCCGGTGGAGGTTATTCTCTTGCAGAAAAGTGGCCAATACCCCGACTAACCGATGGTTCCAGGGTGAATGGCAGCTCCCCGACTTCATATTCGGTTGATTCCTTCATCTTTTGGTTAGATCGACTTTTGGGTGATCGGTTTGTGTACAGACAGACCGATGCAGCTTTTAGCATGCTATATCACAGTTTTTGTGTGATGCTCTTTCCACCAGGACTTCTAGATTCTACGTGGCTTCTCGTGTGGTCACTACTGGGTCCTCTATATTTCTTTTGCTGATCTAGCTTCATTGTTATGTATTAACTTTTTTCTTTTGTGGCCTGTGGCATGTTTCTGTGGTCAAGACTCGCGTTTCGTTGTTGTTTTCCTAGGGTATGCCCCTTGCAGATGTTGTACTTTTGTTTCATCGATTGATATATATTTTTATTTATCAAAAAAAAAACTCTGTGAACCCAAGTGTATTGAACACAGGCCAGCACCACGAGGATCCCAAGATCACATCTGAAACCCTCGCTCGTCTACCCAGACTTGAGTCAAAAATAATCCTATCAGCAAGGGTAGGAATGATAGGATCTATCAGATGCCAGCAATCAAACTACAGAGAGATCCTACTGCCATCCCGAACTATATACCTGGGAAAAGAGCGAATCATATCCCTAACAATGAGAATCTTATGCTAAGACCAGCTACAATCATTGGGGCAAGAGACTTTCCAAAAACTCCTTCCTATCAGAATGTTGGATTTAACCTACCGCGGCCAGAGGGAATTTGACCTGAATGATATGATGGACCAGATGTGCCTAGAAATGGCAGCAAAGTTCCACACCTCAATCTGCTTAATACCCATCCCACCCTCTTCCATAGGATAACCATACATCAGCCTAAGCCACATAGGCTCCTGTAGTACAAAGCCCAGTATCCTTCCAAAGGAAAGCTCAAAAAATCCTCTCCATCTCTAGAATCACTTTCTTTGGAAGGATAAAAATTGAAGCCCAGTACACCTGGATAGAGAATATAATTGATCTAATCAACTGAACCCTACCGGCATACGATAGGTAACTGCAAGTCCAATGCTTAGCTTTCTTCACTATATAGTCCAGGAGAGGCTGACAGTCCTCTTTCTACAAACAAGTGGAAAGAGGACTGTCAGCCTCTTCTGGACCGCATCGTGAAGAAAGTCAAGCATTGGACTTGCAGTTACCTATCGTATGCCGTTAGGGTTCAGTTGATTAGATCAATTATATTCTCTATCCAGGTGTACTGGGCTTCAATTTTTATCCTTCCAAAGAAAGTGATTCTAGAGATGGAGAGGATTTTTTGAGCTTTCCTTTGGAAGGGTACGGGGCTTTGTACCACGGGAGCCAAGGTGGCTTGGGCTGATGTATGTTGTCCTGAGGTAGAGGGTGGCCTGGGTATTAAGCAGATTGAGTTGTGGAATTTTGCTGCCATCTCTAGGCACATTTGGTCCATCATATCTTTCAGGTCAGACTCCCTTTGGCCGCGGTGGGTCAAGTCCAATATTCTGATAGGAATGAGTTTTTGGGAAGTCTCTTGCCCCAGCGATTGTAGCTGGTCTTGGCGTAAGATTCTCATGGTAGGGATATGATTCGCTCTTTCCCTCGGTTTATCGTTGGGGATGGTAGTAGGATATCTCTGTCGTTTGATTAGTGGCACCCAATTGGCCCTATAATTCCTACCCTTTCTGGTAGGATTATTTCTGACTCGGGTCTGGATAGGTGAACGAGGGTTTCTGATGTGATCATTGGCCAATCGTGGTGCTGGCCAGTGTCCAATACCCTTGAGCTCATGGAGTTGCGCGAGAGTACCCCTAGCTCTTTTCGTCCTGCCTCGGATACGCCTGATAGGATCATTTGGATGGTTAGTTGTTCTGCGGGGATTTCTCCATTGCGAGTACGTGGGAAGCCCGTCGTCATTGGCCGTCAGATAGATGGGCAAGCTTACTATCGTGTAAGTGGCGTGTTCCACGTCATAACTTCGTCTTATGGCTGACCATTAGGGAGAGGTTAAGTACGCAGGATAAGCTATTTGCTTTTCATGTCATTCCTAGCATGAGTTGTGTTTTCTGTCGCATTCCTTTTGAGTCCCATGATCATCTATTTTTTAATTGCCCTTTCACGTTCAGATTATGGTCTTTTATTCAAAAGAAATGCAATTTTAACTGGCCTTTGTTGAGTTGGCAGGGTATGATTGATAGAGCTTCCTCTGAGTGGCAGGGCCCGGGATTTCCGGCATCGGTCTGCCGTATAGCGTTTGCGGTGTTGGTGTACTATATCTGGAGAGAGCGAAATTCTCGTTCCTTCCAGAATAAGTATACTGATGTGGTTTCTTATTCTGCAGGTCTTGTGCAGATCATCTGGCGGAGGTTATTCTCTTGTAAAAAAGTGGCCAATACCCCGTCTAACCGATGGTTCCAGAGTGAATGGCAGCTCCTCGACTCCATATTAGTCTGATTTTGTCATGGTTTGAACATATTGATTTTGGGTGTCGGTCCGTGTACAGACAGACCGTTGCTGCTTTTAGAATGTTATTTCGCAGATTTAGTGTGATGGTCTTTCCACCAGGACCTCCAGATTCCATGTGGCTTCTCTTACGGTCACTACTGGGTCTTTTTGTATCTCTCTTGCTGATCTAGCTTCGGTGTTATGTATTAACTTTTTCTTTTGTTGCCAGTGTGGCATGTTTCTGCCTATCTTGGGTTTTCTCTTCGCTCTTGCTTAGCAAGACTCGTGTTTTGTTGTTGTTTTCCTGGGGTATGCCCCTTGCAGATGTTGTATTATTGTTTCATCGGTTGATATATATTTTTATTTACCGAAAAAAAACTTCATATTAAGTGTCCATTAACCAGATTTGTCCTAACCCCTAAAAGTGCATTAACGGCACCATTCTCTTTCTTGAACCTACTTTCACTATTTCTTATGATTCTTGCTACTTAATTATAAGTTTTCACTAGATTTTGCCATTGGATATGGAAAATTACCAAAACAGCCCTTGGCAGGCACAAGTACCAGAACACCCCCTAACGACTCATGCACCAACAAACACCAAAAAATGACTCAAAACACCCTGTTTAGACAATCAAAACCGATTGTTGGACTAAAAAGTTCTTCAAGAAATTTTTGCTCGAAAACGCATAACAGCTATCTAAACTAACCGCCTAGAAACCGGTTTCATGTTAAAAATAGCTAACGGAATCAAAATATCACGAATTCCAGACACTCAAACATTTCTACAATATAACGTTCTCCTAAAATTTTCAAAGAGTGAGTTCTTAGAGAGAGAAGTGTAGTTGCAGCTATTTTCGGCACCGTTGCTTGAGTATAGCAGCTGGTGAGTTCTCTGCTAGCGGCCGGGGGCTTGTTTCTGGTCAGAGGTACTGAGTTTTGGTTGTGAGGTGGCCAAAATTTGAGTTATGTTAGAGAGAACGAGTGTTGTCACAGTGTGTGTGTGTTTGTTTGTGAGAGAGAGAGAGAGAGAGAGAGAGAGAGAGAGAGAGAGAGGGTCGCATCTTTGTCATTGTTTTGGTGATCTTGAGCTTAACCCGCCATCTTTTCCTTGGATTTGGTCGGAGGTGTTCGAAGTTGCTTGTGGGATTCACGACGGCTTAGTGGTCTTCTCTGTTTTTTCTCCTCACCGACGGTCAAGTTTGGCTTGTAGATAGGCATCACGAGTTTTTTTGACGTTGCTAGGTTTTAGTCGGGAGTTCATCGGAGTGCTTTGACTGGCCGTTTGGCTCCGGTGATGCTGAACCTTTGTACCTTAGACGACAGGTGATGGTGTAGAAGTTTGTGCTGTTTGGCCGAGTTCGGTGGCTGTTGGACGGTGGGGTTCTCTCTAGGTTTCAGGTCTGGTTGGTGATTCACCTGGTCAGCGGTTGTGTTTTTTCATTCTCTGATGCTGTCATGGCACTTTGTCTGTGATTGGTTGGTTGCCCTCTCCCCTCCCCCTCCCGTCGTCCCCCTCTTTCCCCCTTCCCCCTTTCCTTGCCCTCCTCTGCTTCCCCTTACTCGCGCCGGCCTTTATTAGGGTTTGCGTGGAGCTGTGCCGGCCTTAATTAGGGCTTGGGTAGCTTTTTTTAAATTTTTAATTTTTTACCTTGTGGGTTTTTTTTACTTATGGCATCTTCTAATCTTGCTCTGAACGATTCTGTTTGTGGCAATGGTCGCTCTTTGTGGTACCCATCAGTGTTCGTGTATCCAATTTCTTAAAGTTGCAAACTAAATCTGCTCGGGATTATGTCACTTGTGTTACTAGTCTGGTGGCTTCTTCACCCCCTGGACCAATCAAGCATCGGGAGGCTACCCTTAGTGCTTCGAGTAGTGATGTTTAGGAATGTCCAGTCGTAGCAGAGGGTAATGGACCTCTTTAAAAAAGAAGTGATGGTTTAAAGTGAGGAGCTTGAGTACCGATGACGGGTCGGTGATGAGAAATGTGTCTTGCAGGAAGAGGAGGATTCACTTCGATGGTAGCTAGGTTTGAATCTGTGATTGCTCTCAGGACAGAGATGGTATCGACAGGGTTGTTAGAGGAGGTAGAGGCCATCGAGGAGATGTTCGTCCTAGGGGAGGGGCTTTCTTTGGTGAGGCTAAAGGAAGAGGAGATAATAGCGCAGACTCACAATGCCTTATTGTTCCTTCCCAACTCCATATTCTTCTGATTTTGTCATATTCTTCTGATTTTGTCATAGTTTGAACATATTGATTTTGGGTGATCGGTCCGTGTACAGACAGACCGTTGCAGCTTTTAGAATTTTTTTTTGCAGTTTTAGTGTGATGGTCTTTCCACCAGGACCTCCAGATCCCATGTGGGCTCTCTTGTTGTCACTACTGGGTCTTTTTGTATCTCTCTTGCTGATCTAGCTTCGGTGTTATGTATTAACTTTTTCTTTTGTTGCCAGTGTGGCATGTTTCTGCCTATCTTAGTTTTTCTCTTCGCTCTTGCTCAGCAAGACTCATATTTCGTTGTTGTTTTCCTAGGGTATGCCCCTTACAGATGTTGTACTATTATTTCACCGGTTGATATATATTTTTATTTCGAAAAAAATATTCTGGTTGCTTTTATAGTTGGACTAACTGTCAGGATGTTGGTGATACTATTTGTAAGAAGCTTGACCGTGCCCTTGTTAACAATACTTGGATCTCTAAATTTCTAATCTGAAGCAATGTTCGTCCTAGAGGTATCTCTAATCATTCACTCATCCTCATCCACTCTCTAGTCAAAGTTGACAAGGTGTCCGTCTCCGGCTTGAAACGAAAAGAATTAAAATCATCATCTGGAATTTCTATATCTATATCAATTAGCCGTCTAAAATTTTTATGGGGCCAATCACCATAATTTTTTGCCTCTAGTTGCTAAAGTGTGGGGCACATCCCTTGCGGGTGGTGCTATGTTTAGAGTTGTCAGGAAGCTAAAGCTGCTTAAGTTGTAGCTTAAGGACTTCAATAAGGAACACTTTAGCAACATTTTAGGTAGACTTAATGCGCGCTAGGGCTTCTTTGGAGTATGCTCAGAACATATTAGTGTTGAACCCCCTCTACCCATTGTGGCATTAGATAGAAAAGGAGAAGCTAGAATTGTTTGCTAGAGTGAGTGGAGAGGAGGAGAGTTTTCTCGAGCAAAAATCTGGGATTCACTAACTTGATGTGGGAGATAAAAATAATAAAATTTTCCTTTAGTCAGTTAATAAAAGAACGAATTTCAATAAAATTAGTTCTCTTCTTCAGTCTGACGGTACCATCCTTGAAGACTCGGATTTGGTTAAGGCTTCGGTTGTTGACCATTTTCAGAGTTTGTAGGGGACTCGTGGTCCGGGTCACTATCCGGGTTTGAATGAGCTGAGGAGCTGGATGTTGAAATCCCTTTCAGATTCTCAGCAGCATGAAATGGGTCGTGAGGTTACTGAGGACAAGATACGGAAGGTTTTCTTCTCTCTCAAGGATGGTAAGTCCCTTGGTCCTGATGGGTATAACGCCCTCTTTTTAAAGAGGGCCTAGTATATTGTGGAAGCGATACAGAATTTTTTGCTAATGGTCAGTTTCTCAAGGAAGTCAACCATACTTTCCATGTCTTAATTCCCAAAGTGACTAATCCCTAGAGCTTTAATGATTACAGGCCTATTTCTTGTTGTAACACGATTTATGAGTGCGTAGCCTTGATCATTGCTAATTGTGTTAAGGTTGTGCTTGGGGACCTCATTGATCCATTCTAGACGACCTTTGTTGCCTCTTGGAGTATTGTAGATAATATCCTCTTGTCTCAGGAGCTCATGTGAAACTATCATCGGGAGGATTTCAGGGTTCCTAGATGCACCATGAAGGTGGATTTGATTAAGGCCTATAGTTGTTTGCATTGGGATTTTCTCTTTGATGTGTTGGTTTCCCTTAGATTCTCACCCATAGTTATTAGATGGATCAAAGCATGTGTCTCTAGCACGAGATTTTTGATCATCATAAGGGGGGATTCTAATGGTTTCTTTTGGGGTAGGCGAGGTATCAGGTAGGGGATCTGATGTCCCCTTATGTTTTTGTTATTTGCATGGATGTTGTAGAGGCTAGTAGTTGGTAGTCAGTTTTGCTACCACTGGAGGTGCCAAAAGGATGGGTATCTATCAGCCTGCCTTTGCTGATGATCTCATGCTTTTTTGTCGGGGGTGACCTTCCTTCAGTTCAGATCTTGAAACATGGTCTCATTATATTCCAGCAGTTCTCGGGACTTGTTCCTAATCCTAATAAGAGCCATGTTTTTTTCTCTGGTGTTGATCCTACTACCAAGGCATTGATCTCTTCTTGTCTTGGCTTTCTCGAGGGGAAACCCCCTATGTGATATCTTGGAGTCCCTTGAATCTCCACTTGTTTACGAAAAGAGGACTGTCAGCCTCTTCTGGACCGCGTCGTGAAGAAAGTCAAGCATTGGACTTACAATTACCTGTCGTATGCCGGTAGGGTCCAATTGATTAGATCATCCCTACCCTTGCTAGTAGGATTATTTCTGACTTGGGTCTGGGTAGGCAAATGAACATATTCTGATGTGATCTTGGGCTCCTCGTGGTGTTGTCCTATGTCCAATACACTTCAGCTCATGGAGTTGTGCGAGAGTACCCCTAGCTCTTTTCGTCCTATCCCAGATACGCCTGATAGAATCGTCTCGACGGTTAATGGTTCTTGAGAGTTCTCTATTGCGAGTACATGGGATGCCCTTCAACTCAAGAGGCCGTTAGCTAGATGGGCTTGCTTACTGTCGTGTAAGTGGCATGTTCCACATCATAACTTTGTCTTATGGCTGGGCATTAGGGAGAGGTTAAGTACGCAGGATAGGCTATTTGCTTTTCATGTAGTTCCTAGCATGAGCTGTGTTTTCTGTCGCATTCCTTTTGAGTCCCATGAAATGCAATTTTAACTGGCCTATGTTAAGTTGGCAGGGTATGGTTGATAGAGCTTCCTCTGAGTGGGAAGGCCCTGGTTTCCTGGCATAAGTCTGTCAAATAGGTTTTGCAGCATTGGTGTACTACATCTAGATAGAGCAAAATTCTCATTTCTTCCCGAATAAGTAAACTGATGTGGTTTCTTATTCTGCAGGTCTTGTGCAGGTCATCCAGTGAAGATTGTTCTCGTGTAGAAAAGTAGCCAATTCCTCAACTAACCTTATGGTTCTAAGGTGAATGCAGCTCCCCGACTCCATATTCGCTTAATCCTATCATGGTTTGGTCCAGATTGATATCTAGGAGATCGGTCCACGTACAGACAGACTGGTTCAGTTTAGCATGTGATATTGCTGTTGTTAGTGTGATGGTCTTTCTACCAGGATTTCCAGACTTCACGTGGCTTCACCGGTTGTTGTTACATTCATGTGATCACTATTGGGTCTTCTTGTATTTCTTTTGCTGATCTAGCTTCGGTTTTAGCCTAGTTTAGGTTTCGTTTTTTAGCTTTTGCTTAGCAAGACTTACGGTTCTTTGTTGTATTCCTGGGTATGCCCCTTGTATCTGTTGTACTTTTGTTTCATCAGTTGGTATATATTTTTATTTATTGAAAAAAGAAAAAAATTCAAATAAAAAGTAACCAGATTTTTTATATTTAATAATTTGAGAACACCTTGTCTCAGAAAAATCTAAAAAATTCTCACATCGTAGATATTATAAAAATAATGAGGGTTTTTCTTTTGTGTCTGACCAAAATCAGGATTGAAACTGTCTTTTAAAAAAAATGTTAAACAAGTTTAAATATTAATGACTTTTAGTGACGATTATAGTCACTATTCATCAGCTAAAGGATCAGGAAAAAAAATTGGTGCAAGCTAAAGGATCAAATACACACTAATTCACTTCACACAAACACACCTGCTGCTTCATGCTATTGCACTTCCCATATTTCTCCATATTACACTCCACAAGTATTATACACTTCACACACTTAACACACTCTTTTCACACACCACCACACCTCACATACACACACCTTTACTCACATCATACACACATTCACATGCGCGCGCGCGTGCATGCACAGACACACACACACACACACACACAGAGTCACTACCCGCGCGCACGCACAGGAACACACGTGCACACGCTCGCGCACGCACGAACACACGTGCACAACTGCTCCCCTCTATTCTGTAGTGAGGAAGGGTTTTTCCGTGGTCATTAATGTGCAGATAACGTATTGAGTTCCCGACTATGTCAAACTTCTCTTCAAGCAGTTGGAACTGATCCAGGACTGCCTGATCCATGTGGCCCAAATTTCTTCTTCAGTTTGAGGACGATAGAAGCTCTAAACTAAGCTCCGAGAATATCTATCAGAATCAGGTGCTTCTAGCCCTAAGCCGGTAACATTAAGAGCTTCCTCTTTAGCTCACTCCAGAAAGCTGACCTCATAAGCACTCGAGAAATCCCAAGCCAGCTTTGCCCTCAATCTGTTCTCCAAAGCCTGAACTTTCTCCCAAATCTTAGGTCAAAGCCAACAAATGTACTACTCAAACAACAATAGGGCAATCAAATCCATACAATTGACAAATATGTCACCCCCTATGAAAGCAACCAGAATAGGGAGGAGACCCCCAACATTTGTAAATAGCTTATATTAGTGAAGGGCTACTGTAAAAATCTAGAATACCTTGTTTGTAACCGAACTGTCTCATAATCCAACAGGCGAAGTAAAAAGAAGAATTACGCAATCCCAGGAGATGGACATAGAAATATCCAGAAGTCTACAAAGTAGACCCTTGGACTCCCCACCAGTGACAGTACCAACAAATGTCCTTGGACTTCTACACACAGAAAAAGTGAGTCCAGTCATCTATGCCAAGACGATCTTCAAAGAGCAAAGGCCGAGAACCAAAAGAACAAGGGCAGTATTTCTTCTTAGTAGGTGCAACTATTAGCCGTATAAGATCTAGGACCACATAAACGGAAGCAAGGGCCACCCCTAAAACGTAAGACTTTGGTCTTTATGCACGTCGGTAATACCATTTATGGTTTCAGCCACCACTACCAGAATCAGGGTTTTTCCTTTGAAGATACTTGCAGTAATAACTCAGCCAACCTCAGATCAGCGATACCAGGGCCAACAACAGTTAGACATTTAGCCACCAGACACAATGCCAGAGCCGCTACCCTATCATAGGCATACCGCTAGTCATGGTTTCAATTTTCCAGAAAAAATACTCTATTATGGTAAAAAGCAGGATACCCTCACCCCGAATAAAAGACCTAGGACGTTCTTCCTTGACTCTCAGCAAACCCTAAAGGGACTTAACACATGAAGTCTTGGATGACTGGAATATCGATGGGTAAATTAACAGGAGTATCTACCAGAGCAGAGAATTCTTCATGAGTCGGACAAAGTCCGTCCAAGCCAAAGTGGAAGATGTGATCATTAATATCCCAGAATTTGCATACCGCCCGGAGAATGTCTTCATGAACAACCACATTCTGCAGACTCATAAGACCTCAAATTGAATTGCCCATTGAGATGAATGAGTTTGATTTTGTTGAATGAATTGATAAGAGCTTGGAATTAGAGCTCGAAGATAGTGGGGGTCATCTTCAAAGCCATTGGGAGTTCTTCTAAGAGAATAAAAGTCAAATCATCCCTATGAGAGAGCCCTAAGTTATATAGTGATAAGATTCAAAAAATTTCAAAATTAATTTTTTTTATCAAACATATCGGAACGGTTTTCCCATTTGATTTGAATGTTTTGACTATCAATCTCTCTTATCAAATGTCTAATTTTGCTTAAAAATTAATTTTTCTTCAGATTAATCGTCTGGTTTGACCATAAAATCTAATGTTGTTTCTGATCAACCATCCAGTTTTCCTCAAAAATGGGATTTGCTATTGACAAACAGATCGGTTACTCAGTGCTTGTAAAATTTTGACAGGATTTGTCTATTCTTAAGCCAAACCCTTTACCTCTTCAAGGCAACTCTAAGCAATCTCAATTTTCAATCCTATTTGAGCCCAATGTCCTTTCCTACTATGCAAGTGTGTAAGCATATCCTCAAACAAATCATTAGTAGAGGAATTATATAATAAAATCTTAGCTCAAAACAAAAAAAATTATTGTGCATTGTATCAAGGTTTGAAATAGTCCCTAAGGGACTCTAGGCCTACTCTAGCTACTTTAGGTCGAACACATCAACTCGTCCTGGTCTTCTTCACGCTGGCCTCCTCCTCATTGCCAGTCTCTGGGGATTCCTCATCTTTCTCGTATTCATTTTCCCCCTCGAGATCCGGGGATGACTCCACTACCATAGTCTCTTCCGATCTGGACTTCTAGTAGGTCTTACAAAAGACCGCGACAATCCTGGAGGATTCGTGTCTCCACTTTAATAGAGGGGCAAGGGCTTTTCCTTTGCTTGCACCTCAAACTTCCTTGCCCTTAGACGGCTTTGACTTCGTTTGGCTACCCTTTTTCATGAAAGTCCAGCTGGTCGCCTTTGTCTTTACCTGGCTTCACTTTGAAGGTACTGGAACCCCTCATGTAGGAATCTGAGTGGCAGCAGAGGGGGTCACGGGCTTCGCAGAGCTCTGCCTTCCACTCAAGCCACCTTTCAAAGGTGGCATTGAAGGAGTAGAGGTAGGTGCCTTAGTCTTTTTGACAAATGACCCGTATACCCCTAGTAAGTCTCGGTAAGTAGATACCATGTCCTTGAGACTATGTATCATTCAATAGACATCCTTTAACAATGAGCACGAGACTTACAACAAAGAAGTTCACCGAATTGAAATCCAAGAAAAAATGGCAAATTAAGCTCAGTTAGGGTTTAGGTTTACCATCTGGACTTGTGCGAGCTCCTTGAGCCCGAAGACTTTGAACTCCTTATTTGGCTGGTAGATTAGTTCCAACTCTTCTATCTTGCCCTTCAGGAAAACCAAGACTGTCCAATGAGGGAACAAGATATCATCTGCAGACTCCACCTCCTTCTTCCCCCTCTTTCTGTCACGACCCAACCCACGGGTGAGCCCATGGCCTAGATCCGTGATCGACTGCAGGCCCATTCAAACATCTACCCAGGGCTCTGACAGCCCTGACTACAACATGTACTCAAAATTTACTCCAACTTACTATTTTCCAAAATAATTTGATTGACTATTATAAGCCTCACTTAGACATTCATCAATAATCCAATTAAAAACTTTCACTTACATGTCATTGATAGTACGGAAGAAATTCGAGGAGACCTAAGCTCCTTACCATAGTTCATCCATAATGACTACTATAATACTAAAATTCACAAATCAATAGAACTTCACTATTCTAATGGCTTTCATTAGGAGCCCCTTCCTCGCGTTGCTCCTAAAGATCCGCCTCTCTTGGGTCATCACCTGAAACGTAAGGAATGAGCAGAAAGCCCAAAAAGTACACAACCCACGTTCCTAAAATAGGTTTGAGGATTTCAAAACATGCCATGGGTTTTCCTTTTCAACTCAGAAATCAATATTGCCATCACCAAAATATTCTTTATTATATATATATATATATATATATATATATATATATATATATGTATGTATGTATGTACACACACACACACATATATGTATGTATATATATTCCCAAACGGTTCTCAAACTGAAGTACAACATCAAAAAAATTCATTTGCATTTATCACAAATAATCACAATTTAGGTGTGCTGCGGTTAGCGTAAAAGCCCCCATTACTGGGGCCTGAAATCTCTCCTACACCCGGGGTAAATAATTCTATAGATGTAAGGGCGGACCACAAGCAACAGTACTGTGTATCAACGTACAAGGCCCGTTGATTAGGACTCGAAATTAAACTTCCCCTTTTTGGATATGGGGCACAACAACTAAGTCAAGTTTACCATCTCATTCAATATGTGTCGAATTCAAATCAACTACCCATAGAACAGTCTATGGCATTTTTCAACAAACAATTTAACATGAAAACATATGCAGTACATGAAATCCAAAATTTTTTGTTTGATTAAATCACGTATACATACACGTACATTAGAAAAATAGGTTGTACGGAAGGACAAGGCAAAAGTTTTTACTAGGATAGCTAAGAAGTTCTGGTTCTTATTCCCAAGCCGCCCTAGGTCTTATCTATTGAAATCTAAATAATAAATCATATGGATGTTATTTACTGCTGCTCAATCATGCCTAGCTGCTAAATTTCCCTTAGTGCGTGAAATTACCAAAATGCCCCCAAACGTGTGCCAAATTACTAAGACACCTGTAACTCCTGACATACAACTACACCCCAAAATATCTCAAAACACTCTTTTAAATGACTAGGTGGATTTTTCAGACAACAATGACCTTTCTGAGATAATTTAGTGCTAAGGGTCCTATTTCAAAAGTATATTAAATGGCAACTAAATGCCTCAAAATTTCAGACACTCGAGCATCTCAGTAAGATCAGATCACTGTCAAAATTTTGGCTAAAAGTATTTTTTTTACTGTGCAAATTAACTTGAAAACTTGTTTTAAAATAAAATCATTTCAGGCCCTTTGCATGCCAATCATTATGCTTAGAAACTGTTTTGAGCAATGCAATAATATGTAATTCTAGTAACATCATTTTTTTAGCAAATTCTACTATTGTACATTGATCATTTTGAGCCAGAAACATGCTGAATCTTAGAAAATGCAAAACTAAAAAGTTAAAATAGGATCATAAAAAGTGGCTGATAGAAACAACACATCTTCTGCACAAACCAGTTTTCTTCAATGGTTAGTTTGGAGCAAAAATACTATGAATCTCAGAAAACTCAAAATTACAAAGTTGAATAAGAATTTTTGAAGTTTTTAGATAAATAAAGTTCACAAAAAACCCATGAGTAATGAATTTTCTATGACAAATCGAAGTGGCTGCCTGAAACCTAAAAATTCTCGACTTCTACGGTGAATTGAATTTAAGGTCATTGTTTGATATGCCAACATGAGATTCTGAGGAAACTCAGAAGTAAAAAGTTGAAGGGAACACAATGAAGTTTTTAGAAAGTGAAAAATTATCACAATCAGACATAAAATAAAAGAGATATGATAAAACTCTAACCCATTCTTATGCTGCTCTACAGCAGCCTTCTTCTCAAACACATCCATATCTCACCCTCTGAAACACACACAATATTCACACGCAATATCATACCTAGAACACCCAATTACATTGCTAAAATTTGAGATGAACGATTAGGGATTTACCTTGAAAAAATATTGCCCTTGGTGTTGCTTCTCTCTCCCTTTTTCTCTCTGGTTTCACGTAAAAGAGGTGGGCAGATTTCTTGGACTGTTGCCCCCTCTGAAAAGGCCTTTATATATGGTTTCCCTAATGCTAATACTTGCTAATAACCCCCTCATACTTAGTTATTTTTACCATTTCATCCACATCTCTTAAGACACCACAAACTCTTCAGATTAAGATTACAATTTTCATCAATAAATGAAAAGTTCCAGATGTCACATTCTCCCCACTTCATTAATTTGCACCTTGAGAGCATTATAAATTATTGCTAAAGGTCACAATTAACACAGTTGGTGATAATCATCACTAAAGACTCCAATTAATGTATATTACCACAACAATCGCCGCTAAAGAATTAACTAAAATTTTAGGATTCACCATAAAATGTATTCTAGGTGTGGGTATTACACTTTTGGTCCCGGGCAACCCTAGCTGTTGTACCTTCTTTAGCCATGGTCAACGTAGGGCTAGGTCCTCTGTCACGAATGCCTTGTAGGTACGATGATCGTTCAAGTGCCTCAAGGAGGATACATCTATCTCCCTAACCAAGCTCTGCATTAATCCCTAGTCTAGGGTCCCCGTCTAGTACATCTCTAGGGGAGCGACAACTAGAATACGGGCTTCGACGTCCGTATGATGCTGGAAGAGCACCTGCTCTCCTAGATAGAAATCCTCCTGCTAGGGACCCACCAACAACTCCTAGCATTGAGTAAAGGCCAACTCATTGCTCGGCCATCTCCCACTTGGACAGTGAACCTTAAAGAAAGGAGAAAATGGTTAGTATTCATAAATATGCATCAATGAAAATCCAAAAATCTAATGCATCACTTACAGCCTTACACGACGCTGAGTCAAGCCTTTGAAGCTTTTCTAATAGGCCCTCGGTGGCCCCTACCTGCTTGTCCCAAAAATTCCACCAGTACACGTTGGCTTGGTCTCTCAGGGAAAAGAAAGTGTGCCCCTCAGCCAATCTTAAAGCCATGATCCTAGGCCTCGAAGGCCCAAACCTATGATCTGAAATGACATATGAGCAAGATATTAAAAAACATGCATGAAATATTTAGAAAAGAACTAAAAGAGCATGGCCATACCTCCCATATGTTGTAATACCCCATGAAGCTCAGTGGAAAGTGGAAAGTGTTGGTGTAATCCCACCAACGCGGCCAAGCATAGAAGTTCCTTTTTATTATGGGTGGTCGCATGCAACCTGTCTAGGAAAAGCTCAAAACTGGTAACAGTTATCCTAGCTCCTACAATTTGGGGCATCTTAGCCCACCATTCCCTAACTAAATTTGGGGATCCCTTACATCGCATGTGCAGAGGGACTGCAAAACCAAGAAAATGAAAAAAATCTCAAAGAGTCGTTCGGTTTGAGCTCATGGAGTTACGCAAGAGTACCCCTAGCTCTTTTCATCCAACCCTGGATATGCCTGATAGGATCGTTTGGACGGTTAGTGGTTCTAGGGAGTTCTCCATTGTGAGTACGTGGGAAGCCCTTTGTCATAAGCGGCCGCCCACTAGATGGGCATGCTTACTGTCATGTAAGTGGCGTGTTCCACGTCATAATTTCATTTTATGGCTGGCCATTAGGGAGAGATTAAGTACGCAGGATAGGCTGTTTGCTTCCATGTCATTACTAGTATGAGCTGTGTTTTCTGTCGCATTCCTTTTGAGTCCCATGATCATCTATTTTTTAATTACCCTTTCACGTTTAGATTATGGTCTTTTATTCAAAAGAAATGCAATTTTAACTGGCCTTTGTTGAGTTGGCAGGGTATGATTGATAGAGCTTCCTCTGAGTGGCAGGGCCCGGGATTCCCGGCGTCGGTCTGTCGAATAGTGTTTGCAGCGTTGGTCTACTATATCTGGTAACAGCAGAATTCTCGTTCCTTCCAGAATAAGTATACTGATGTGGTTTCTTGTTCTACATGTCTTGTGCAGATCATCCGATGGAGGTTATTCTCTTGTAAAAAAGTGGCCAATACCCCAACTAACCGTTGGTTCCAGGGTGAATGGCAGCTCCCCGACTCCATCATGGTCTGGACAGATTGATTTTGGGTGATCGGTCCATGTACAGACAGACCGTTGTAGCCTTTAGAATGTTATTTTGCAATTGAAGTGTGATGTTCTTTCCACCTGGACTTCCAGATTCCACGTGGCTTCTCTTGCGGTCACTGCTGGGTCTTTTTGTATCTCTCTTGCAGATCTAGCTTCGGTGTTATGTATTAACTTTTTTCTTTTGTTGCCAGTGTGGCATGTTTTTTGCCTATCTTAGGTTTTCTCTTTGCTCTTGCCTCGCGTTTCATTGTTGTCTTCCTGGGTATGCCCCCTATAGATGTTTTGTACTATTGTTTCATTGGTTGATATATATTTTTATTTATCAAAAAAAAGAAGTGCATGAAAAATAGCATGGGTGGGCCCTACTTTATATGGGGTTGACTTGTGTGTGAAAAAGTGTGTGAAATTGGAGAGTATTCGTTCGAATACGATGTCCACAGAAAAGTGTTTGCTCTAGTGAACTCCTTGATTTGGAGTCAAGAGCGAGTGGTCATTCGTCCGATTCGTAGGCTAAAATTTGGCAAATTCATAACCATCCTTCATGTCGTCCCCTTCTAGTTCGTATCGATAATTCTTTAGAAATTGGGAGAGAATGGAAGACGATTGAGGGATTTTACAGGCTAGAGATGTAACTGGGATAGGATGTGACAATTAAAAGCCTTAAGAGAAAGTAATTTGAGAGAGAATGTGATTGGATTGGGTTTGAAGTGTTGAAGAAACCCTAACTATCGTGCACAAATTTGAATAGACTAACAGGCTGGTTTTCCATTTAAATTGGTCAAACCTGTTGACTAACCAGCCATTTTTAACTCAAAATTCAACTTTTTCTATCCTTTGACTACCCAGCCAGTTTTCGACCTCTTAGAAAAAAAATTGCATCCTTGTGTGAAATACATACATGTGTGCTTGTGTGCATTGTATGCTTGCGTAACTATTCAGTTTCCTAAATGTGGATGTTTTGTCTGCCTACATTAGATATGATACATTGCTCTTTCTGCTTGGGGCATTTTTCATCCAATGATGAACTTCTTGCGGGCTTGCATGTGCATGTTGCTATCTTATCCTCAGATTGTTTTGCAATCTGATTATTCAAATTTGTTACTTAGTTCCATGATTTTTGTATGGTGCAAGGCTAGGGCAAAATCCAGCGTTTGTTGTAAGAAGCAACATTTTCTTCATATCAATTATATTGATATGCTTGGCACTCAACGACCAGCTGTCCTTGGACATTGTTGGCCATAGCTTTGAGTAATGTTTCTGAAATTTTATCTAAGTGACCAACTGCTTCGACCCATTGTTGGTCCCGGCTCTTAGATATAACTCCAATTTTAACTAAGCGACCAGCTGCTGTTGCGATTTGTTGGCTCCGACTCTTAGTCAAGTGTTTACTTTGTTCGTCGACCACTCAAATCAATTTGGCGGCTCTTGCAACAACCAAATTTATTCTCGTATTGTTAGACGACCATTCAAATCGATTTGGTGGCTCCAGCATTTAACAATACTCTCATCTTGTCTGTTGAACATTGATATAGATTTAATGGCTCTGCGACATGCAAGATTCCCCCTCTCTTATACATCTAGACGACCCTTTCAACTCGATTTGGGGGCTCCAGCATCTAGCTGTCAGGCTCTATCTGTTGACCATTCAAATCGATTTAGTGGCTCCCGTAACGGATATGATTATCACTTCTTTTACATATGTAGACGACCCTTTCAAATCAATTTGGGGGCTCCAGCATCTAGATACGGGTATTGTCCGTCGACCATTCGAATCGATTTGGTGACCCCGATAATAGACAAATTTTTCTTTAATATACTGTTCAACAACCAATCATTGTTACTACTGGTTTGATTCCTCCTGAAGGATATGCAAGAAGCCCTGTAAAGGTCCAACCTCATATCTCCATTATGATCCACAAGGCTGTTCAGAGTCTTGTGGTCTTTCTTTGTGTTTAACTACAAAAATGTGTTGTTTATCGGTGATGTTTGCTCGCGCTAGAGCTTCCTCACGGAGGAGCTCCGTTGACACCCCACTTTTCTATTTATCATTAATTATATAAATAGTGGGCTTTATTATTAATTGGAGTTTACTATTAAGCCTAGTAATATGACTTGATTTATTAATTTGGTCCATTCTAGTCTTGTCTAATTATCAAGTCCAGTGGTCTAGTCCAATCCAGTCCAGTGGTCCAATCCAATTGTGTCACTCCAGTCCAAGTGTCTAGATGTTTATTTTATTTTGTCTAGACAATTTAGGGAATTATTATGTGAATTATCCCCGATGCAAGGGATCAGAACAATGATTAATATGGTTGAAGAAGATCAGTCCCAAATCCAGTACATTCCATCTGCAAAATTAGATATAATTATCGAAAAGGGTTAAATAAAACCTCAAATTTTGAGAAAAATTGTTTTAAAATTATGGGATAAACGGGCCAGTTTTCTACTAACCGACAGGTAACTTTCGACAATATGTGATTTTTATCAAATTTCTAACTTATCTCCAGCTCACAGATTGGCATAGCCTTCGTTTTCAAGGGTCATAGTTTTATGCTTATTTTCTTTAGAGCTTTTATACCATGTCTCTTTGAAGTGGTATATCATCAGAACTTACCCATCCATATTCACTTAAAAGTCATTTTGTCTCTTGCATTGTGGATCCTTCAGAGAGCATTCCCGAGTCACTTAGACAAGCATATTCTCGAGGTAATTTCAATAGCTTTCTAGTCTAGCTAATCATTATAGAATTGTCTTCCAATTCTCGCAATTACATTCTATTACAAAAATAAAAAAGAGTCATTTCATTTCTCAATCTAAGTCTAGGATCGAGATGTAAATATCTTCCCATAGGTTTAGAGTTGAACTACGGTAGTTTTGATTCTGGTTAGTCCGACCGGATACGAAAGCAATTTGACCTTTGATGTGAAGTACAAGCCAAAAATAAAAAAAATAAATTTAGGGTTAGTGTTATTGCACATATTACATGTTCTATGTTTTTAAATGTCAAAAATAATAGAAATAAAGTAGAGACCAAAAGGGTTTTGTAGGTGTCACGCCCCGGGAAGCAGAATGCAACAACATATTCTAACATGCTAACCTTGTTCCAAAGGTAATCAGAGTGCGCTAATTGCATTCGGATATAAACCACTCGATATGTCTTTTAGACATATATTACATTCATCCATCCTTACAAATCCAAGCTTATACACACGTACACACCACCCTTTCACATTAGTTTCTTAACAAATAACAAATATCTACATAACATACCTCACCCTCTCTTTACAAGTGCATAAAGACTTATAATTCTGATTATCGGGCACAAAAGGGTACTCAAAATGTTCCTCGCCAACGTCCTTGCCTACCACTTCTTGATCGTCTCTAGTATCTTAAAAGTAGAGACAGAAAAGTGGTTAGCCCTTTTTCCCCTGAACTCTCTTTGGTGTCCGGCTCGTGATCGGTTTCGGGTTGCTTAGATCTGCGGTTGCAGGTGTTCACGGAAACGGGTTTGCTTGGTTCTTTGGTTTTCTGGCGTGGTTCAGTTCTGCAGATCGGCAAGCTTCGCTAGCCGGAGTTTAGTGGGGTGGTGCTGCTCATTCTTGGCCAGAGTTTGGTAGGTGGGATGCCCATTTTTGGCCGGAGCTGCTGAGTGAGTGGCGGTTCTGTCCGCCGGCGAGTTGCTCTTCGTCTTACGCTGTTGGGGTCACTTGTTTTCCAGTCTCGTTTCGGCGTTGTGCAGGCCCGTCTCCGGATGTGTTTTTGGGTCTAGTTTCCGGTCTCTTTTGTCTCCCTGGTTTTCTGTCTCTAGCGTGTCACGTCTCTCCAGTGACCGACAGCATTTGTCTTCCCTCCCCCACCCCCTCCCCCTTCTTCCTCTTCTCCCGGCCGTCTGCCTTGTTGTGCCGGCCTTTCTTCTGGGCTACTGCACAGGCCCTAATTTTGGGTTTACGCAGTAACCCCTGTCAAACTTTTTTTTTGGGCTGCTGTGCAGGCCCTAATTTGTACATTTTTTTGGGTCCTTTCGATGGCATCTTCTGATTTTACTTTGGACGAAACTAGTCTTGGTAACATTTGTTCGTTTGTGATGCCTGTCGGCACTCGGGTATCCGATTTCCTGAAACGGAATGCTCAGTCTACTTGTGATGATGTCACTTGTGTTCCTAATTTGGTGGCTTCTCCTTCTTCACTCATCAGGCATCAAGAGGCTACCCCTGGACCCTTAGGTAGTGATATTCAGGGATGTCCAGTTCTGGCAAAGATTGATGGACCTCTTTTGAAGAAAATTGATGGTTCAAATTGTTCTGATGAGGAAGTAGCTGTTATCGCGGAAACTAGTTGGTTACAGGATCGCTTCTTGAGCGGTTCATTGTCAGCCCGCCAATTTGGTTTGCTTATGGAGGAGCTTGATTACTGGCGACAGGTCGGTGATGAGAAATGTGTGTTGTAGATAGAGGTGGATTCACTTCGGCAGCAGCTGGGTTCCAAGTCGCCAGTGGCCTCTCAGTCCCGTTCTCGTGATAGAGGTGGTACCAGTAGGGGTGTCAGATGAGGTCAGGGCAATCACAGTGATGCTCGACCCAGGGAAGGGTAGCCTTTGGTGAGGATTCTAGGGTAGACGCTTAGCGCCTTATTGCTTCTTCACCACATCCATCCTGGGCAGACAAGGTGAAATTGGGACCTTCCAGTTCTAGAGGCAAGATGAAATTATCTTACTTCCAGCCGACAATTGCTGACGGTAAGGTATAAGTTTCTCCCCCTAAAGTCATTGCTGAATAGGGTATTGCATTGTGGTAACTGTGTTGTGGGCTACTTTGTCGATAAAAAATTTCCTTATTTCACTGTTAACAACATTGCCCGTAAATTATGACTGAAAGATGGGTTACCAAAGGTTTTAGTTAATGATAAGGGTTTTTATTTCCTTAAATTCTCTTCTGTGGATACGGCAGACAAGATTTTGGATTCGGGTCTGTGGCATTTTGCAAACAAATTAATTGTGTTACAATGTTGGAGACTTGGTATTAATTTATGCAAGGAATCCCTTTATGTTCTACCGTTATGGGTTAGACTCTACAACATTCCTTTTGAGTACCTGATAGCTAGTGGGTTGAGTTACGTAGCGAGTGGCATTGGGAAGCCACTACATGCAGACTCGCTTACTGAGAGCTGTCAGCGGATAAGTTTTGCCCGAGTGTGTGTTGAGGTTTTGTAACCAGGGAGCTCGTTGATGAACTTGTTATTGTGCCAAACTTGAGTACATGGCAAGGAGATCCCCCCTCTGATCCTATGATTGTTTGGCTAGATTATCAGTGGCGCAAGGCAGTTTGCACGGTGTGCCAGTGCTTCAGACATACTACCCTGTTTTGTACTCGGTCTGAGAGCGATAGGCCCCCTCCTCCTTCAATGTCTGTTCCAAAGCAATCTGACACGTCTCTCCTTACCTCTGCTGCTGCTTTAGGGAAAGAAGTAGAGTGGACAACCGTGAAAAGTAAAGGCAAGGACAAAGTCAATAAGGGTTCTTCGTCTTCTTTATCTCTCGATCGTGTTCAGAAGAGCCGTCGTCAGTTGGAGACTAGGCACCAGCAGGAGCTTGATAGCCAGGTGTAGGTCAGTGCCCAAAATGCTTCTTTTTAGCAGGAGGTTAGTATTTAGCCGTCTTCTCTATCAGAGGTACCTTGTCATTTTCATAATTTGCCTATTGTTGATCATGTCGTCAGGAAACTAAAGCTGCTTAAGTTATAGCTTAAGGACTTCAATAAGGAACACTTTAGTAACATTTCAGGTAGACTCAATGAGGCCAGGGCTTCCTTAGAGTATGCTCAGAACATGTTAGAATTGAACCCTCTTGACCCTGTGTGGTGTCAGATTGAAAAAGAGAAACTGGAACTTTTTGCTAGAATGAGTGGAGAGTTTCTTTAAGCAAAAATCAGGGATTCACTGGCTTGATGTGGGTGATAAAAATAACAAATTTTTCTTCAAGTCAGTTAATAAGAGAAGGAATTTCAATAAAATTAGCTCTCTTTTTCGGTCAAAGGGGACTACCCTAGAAGACTCAAATTTGGTATTGCTTTGATTATTGACCATTTTCAGAGTTTGTTGGGAACTCGTGGTCCAGGTCACTATCCGGGTTTGAATGAGCTGAGGAACTGGATTTCAAAATCCCTTTCAGATTCTCAATAGCGTGAGATGGGTCGTGAGGTTACTAAGGATGAGATTTGGATTGTTTTCTTCTCTCTCAAGTATGGTAAATCCCTTGGTCCTGATGGGTATAAGAGGACATGGCATATTGTGGGGGAAGAGATTGTGGAAGCAATTCAGGATTTTTTTGGTAATGGTTAGCTTCTCAAAGAAGTTAACCATACATTCCTTGTCTTAATTCCCAAAGTGACTAATCCCTCGAGCCTTAATGATTACATGCCTATTTCTTGTTGTAACACGATTTATAAATGCATAGCCAATATCATTGCTAATCGTGTTAAGGTGGTGCTTGGGGACCTCATTGATCCATCCCAGACGACCTTTGTTGCCTCTCAGAGTATTGTAGATAATATCCTCTTATCTCAGGAGCTCATACGAAACTATCATTGAAAGGATTTCAGGGTTCCTAGATGTGCCATGAAGGTGGATTTGATGAAGGCCTATGATTGTTTGCATTGGGATTTTCTCTTTGATGTGTTGATTTGCCTTAGATTTCCCCCCATGGTTATTAAATGGATCAAAGCCTGTGTCTCTAGCATGAGCTTTTCGATCATCATAAACGGGGAATCTAATGGGTTCTTTCGAGGTAGGTGAGGTATCAGGCAGGGGGATCCGATGTCCCCCTACCTTTTTGTTATTTGCATGGATGTTCTTGAGGGATGTTGCAGAGACTAGTAGTTCGTAGTCAGTTTTGCTACCACTGAAGGTGCCAAAAGGATGGTCTCTTTCAGCTTGCCTTTGCTGGAGATCTCATGGTTTTTGTCGGGGTGACCTTCCTTCGGTTCAGGTCTTGAAACTTGGTCTCACAGTCTTCCAGCAATTCTCGAGACTCGTTCCCAATCCTAATAAGAGCCATGTTTTTTTTCTCTGGTGTTGAGCCTACTACCAAGGCTTTGATCTCTTCTTATCTTGGCTTTCTCGAGGGAGAGCTCCCTATGAGATATCTGGGAGTCCCTCTGATCTCCACTTGCTTGTGGAAAGAGGACTGTCAGCCTCTTCTGGACCACATCGTGAAGAAAGTCAAGCATTGAACTTGCAATTACTTGTTGTATGCTGGTAGGGTTCAATTGATTAGATCAGTGTTATTCTCTATATAGGTGTACTGGGCTTCAATTTTTATCCTTCCAAAGAAAGTGATTCTTGAGATGAAGAGAATATTTCGAGCTTTCCTTTGGAAGGGTACCACGGGAGCCAAGGTGGCTTGGGCTGATGTTTGTTGTCCTGAGGAAGAGGGTTGCCTAGGTATTAAGCAAATTGAGGTGCGGAACTTTGCTGCAATCTCTAGGCACATTTGGGCCATCATTTCTTTCAGGTCAAACTCCCTTTGGCCGCGATGGGTTAAGTCCAATATTCTTATAGGAAAGAGTTTTTGGGAAGTCTCTTGTCCCGGTGATTGTAGCTGGTCTTGGCGTAAGATTCTCATGGTTAGGGATATGTTTCGATCTTTTTCTCAGTATATAGTTGGGGATGGCAGTAGGATCTCTTTGTGGTTTGATTGGTGGCATCCGAAAGGTCATATCATCCCTACCCTTCCTGATAGGATTATTTTTGAATCGGGTCTAGGTAGGCGAGCGACGATTTCTGATGTGATCTTGGGCTCCTTGTGGTGTTGGCCTGTGTCCAATAATCTTGAGCTCATGGAGTTGCGCGAGAGAACCCCTAGCTCTTTTTGTCCTACCCCGAATACGTATGATAGAATTGTTTGGATGGTTAGTGGTTCTGAAGAGTTTTCCATTGCTAGTACGTTGGAAGCCCTTCAACACAAGCAGCCGTTAGTTGGATGGGCTTGCCTACTGTCGTGTAAGTGGCGTGTTCCACGTCATAACTTTGTATTATGGCTGGCCAGTAGGGAGAGGTTAAGTACGCCGGATAGGCTTTTTGCTTTTCATGTCATTCCTAGCATGAGCTGTGTTTTCTGTCACATTCCTTTTGAATCCCTTGATCTTTTATTTTTTAGTTGCCCTTTCACGTACAGATTATGGTCTATTATTCAAAAGAAATGCAATTTTAATTGGCCTATATTGAGTTGGCAGGGTGTGGTTGATAGAGCTTCCTTTGAGTGGCAGGGCCCTAGATTCTTGGCATCGATCTGTCGGATAGCTTTTGCAGCGTTGGTGTACTACATCTGGAGAGAGCAGAATTCTCGTTCCTTCCAGAATAAGTATACTGATGTGGTTTCTTGTTCTGCAGGTCTTGTGCAGGTCATCTGGTGGAGGTTGTTCTCTAGTAGAAAAGTAGCCAATTCCCCGACTAACCGTTGGTTCCAGGCTGAATGGTAGCTCCCCGAATCCATATTTGCTTAATCCTGTCATGGTTTACGTACAGACAGATGTTGCAGTTTAGCATGTGATATCACTGTGTTAGTGTGGAGGTCTTTCTATCAGTTTCTCCTGACTCCACGTGGCTTCACCTGTTGTTGTTACCTTTATGTGGTCTCTTTTGGGTCTTTTTGTACTTCTTTTGCTGATCTAGCTTCGGTGGTTTTGTTATACTTTTTCTGTTGCCAGTATGGCCTGTTTAGCCTATTTTAGGTTTCCTTTCTTGGTCATTGCTTGGCAAGACGTGCGGTTCTTTGTTGTATTCCTGGGGTATGCCCCTTACATTTGTTTGTACTTTTGTTTCTTCGGTTGATATATATTTTTATTTACCGAAAAAAACATATGACCAACATAAACACTAACTTAATCATCATAACAAGTGTGCATAAACCAAAGAAAACATGTCTATCATTAACTCATGCATGGCTTTGGACATATTTTAGCGAACAAGCAAAAAAAAAACTCAAGTATAACACATATGATAATGACCATAAGGAGCCTAAATCATAAACCAAATGCTCGTTCACCTACCATCCTTTCTAGCTAGGACCTTAAATTGATTACTCAAAAGCTGAGCTGATCAAATTCAGTTTATGAGTGATAAATTTATAGCGTAGACAATATTGACCGCATACGTGGCACAACGTAATGCCCATGGGAAGTTAACCTACTGAGCAAGCCCAACATATATCCCATTTTCATATGACCCGGTTTGCTAGCCTTCGACCCCTGGCCACTATTTCTGAAGACTCACATGATTTATAGTATAATATAATGCATAGAGAATATTAAACACATTAAGTATCATATAAAACATTAATTTGCATTTCTTAACACAAAGCAGCTTCAGTGAAAGCTATCCAGTTCCAAATCTAAGCAATTTACGGTAATATAAACTTCAAACTTGAGAGTTATATAAAAGAGAATGTTAAATTAAATATCTTAAGCTTTCCAGAAAGTTAGAGAACACTCAAATCTAACAAGTATTAAATGAGATATGCTTGTTTAAATATTGATGCCAAGGAAAATGGGTTCGCAGTCGACGTGGAGGTACCACAAAGAATGCAGTCTGAGTCAGATGCCAAGTGTGCTGATGTGGGACACAACAAGGATTGAGCAATAGCAGAGACCAGGGGCTTCTCAGACAAAGCTTGAGGGTGGCATTGCTGCGAGGGCAACGGTGCATGGTTGACTATACGATGACAGTCACAGTCCAATGCTTAGGTCCAGAGTCAAGGTCCTGTATGTTTCTCTCTAGAATTCCAGAGCTTTTGGATTCTAGAGTGAGAAAGTGATTGATGCCAAGGAAAATGGGTTCGCAGTTGACGTGGAGGTGCCACAAAGAATGCAGTCTGAGTCAAATGCCAAGTGTGCTGATGTGGGACACAACAAGGATGGAGTAAGGGCAAAGACCAGGGGCTTCCCAGACAGAGCCTAAGGGTGGCATTACTGCGAGGGAGACTGCATAGGTTGAATATACGACAATAGTCACAGTCCGATGCTTAGGTCCAGAGTCAAGATCCTGTATGTTTCTCTCTAGAATTTTAGAGCTTTTAGATTCTAGAGTGAGAAAGTGATTTTTGTCAAAAGAGAGAATTCGGTTGAAAATGAAATCCAAAGTCCACTATTTTAGGAAAGTATGCCTGTGTCATTAGGGTGTCATCAGCTAACACGTGTCATCCCCTGGGAGTGACACGTCACCAGGGGTCAAAAATACCGGTTCTCTGTTGGACTGTCGAATTGCATAGTCACCCTCATAGCGTTGCTCTATCTGTTTGGAAAAATTGGCTTCCACTGTGCTGGTGTGACCAAAGAACCCCCTTGATCTAGCCACCAATCCAAGAACCTTGCAGAGTCCCATAGGCCTAGCAGCCCTGGGGAAGACCCAATGCCCAGACCTGCTTCCGTCTCAGAGTGATCCGGGGGTCATAATCCTCTAGGGGTGCTGATGAAGGCCCCAGTGCCGGAGCACGTAGGCCAGTCAAGTAGACACCCTAGCGGAGATAGTGTCCCAGAGGAGTCACCTATCCCGCTGGCCAAAGTAGCATCCCAGAGAAGCCGTCTACCTGACCAAGATAGCATCCCGGAGGAGCCGTCTACCTGGCAGAAGGGGACTTGAAAAGCTCCTTGGCAGAGATAGTGTCTTAGAGAGCGAACCTATCCCGCGAGTGAGTCCTTGTGTGCGAGCACGTCAAGGTAGCATCTCGAAGGAGCCATCTATCCAACTGGCCGAGGTAGCATCCTATAAGAGCCGTCTACCTGGCGAAAGAAGAGTTAGGAAGCTCCCTCGATAGTGTCTCAGAGGAGTCACCTATCCCCGTTGGTGAGTCCTTGTGCCAGAGACTCAAAGCTCGTCAAGGTAGCATCCTGGAGGAGCCGTCTATCTGGAAGAAGGGGAGTTGAAAAGCTCCCAGGGGGGGTAGTGTCTCAAGGAGTCACCTATCTCCGCCGAATGCTGCACACTCTGGAGAACGGGTCGAAGCATGTTTCACGACCAAGGCAAGGTGCGCATGGTGTGGTGAAAGGATGGACCAACGCAAGGAGTGCTAGTGTGACAGAGATTCGAGGGGCGCGACTGTATAAGCAGCGTGGCGCATGGGCGTGGTGGAGTGTGTGTCTATGGTGCCTGAGGGCACGGTAGTGTCACAGAGAGCCAAGGGGCACGGCTATTTCACTGGCCCGCCGTATGGGCGTGGTGGAGTGTATAAGGTGTCAGGGGCACTGTAGTGTGACAGAGAGCTAGGGGCGCGGCTATATCAGCGGCGTGACGCATGGGCGCGACGGAGTGTGTATGGTCCCGAGGGCACGGTAGTGTGATAGAGAGCCAGTGGGCATGGTTGTATCAATGGCACAGCGTATGGGGTGCTGAGGTCACGGTATTGTAATAGAGAGCTAGGGGCACGGCTGTATCAGCGTCATCGCGCATGGGCGAGGCTGAGTGTGTCAAAGATGGCGTGCGGGAAATGGCAGGCATCGTGGAGACGGCTCGCGATTGTGAGCACGATTGTCATGGCAACGACACACGGGCAACCAATCATGGAGACAGCATGCTGGCACGGGCCATGAAGGGTCAGGTAGTCGGTGCACGACCCTAGGAGACGAGCACTGTGAAGTTCGCCCAGGCCTATAACGGGCGTTATAGAGACAGTGAGCAACTGCAAGGGACGGGCGCAGTGGAGACGGTGGGCATCGCGGAGACGGTAGGCGAAGGGCACCACGAAGCCAGCATGTGGGTGATGACGGGGGTCGCAGAGACGGCGCGGGCGACGACACATGTCACAGAGACGACGAGCGACCACGAGCAGTAATCATCACGGCGACGGCGTGCAGGCGGCAACGTGCATTTTGCGATCGTGGGTGAGCATTGGGAACATGGTGCTCGAATGAGTGAAGGAAAAAGTGGACGCAAGCCCTCACAGTAAGGGTGGCCGACCCTTCATCAAGGGAGGTGGCCGACCTCCCTCTGTCAAGGGAGGGGGCCAACCCCCCCCCCCCCCTTAAAGGGAGGGGGCTGACCCCCTTAAGGTGGGAGTTGCCTCAAGTCAATTTTTCTAAGTCTTGGTGGCACCAAAGTCATATTGAATATGTGATGTGTCATGCAAAATGGGACCCTATTGGGTCCTTGGGTGCGACCAAAGTAGGTTGGGAACAAATATCAACACAGAATCTGCCAAGTCTAATCAGCTTCGATCAGTTTCATATTTATGCAATTTAGGGTAGTGTACACTTGGAATAAGAGAGTGATCAACAAAATAATGTTAAAGCACACATCTTCAGCTTTCTATAAAGCTATAGAACACTCAAATCTGAGACGTATTGAATGAGTTACACATGTTTAAAGATTAACGTAGAATCAGCCCAGATTTCTTTAATCCAATTCTAACACTCTATAAGCACATAACACACCATATTTACACACCAGCGATGATTAAAACCATGCTCAAGGTTGCACAGATTTAAAACGCTACCTTTGACAAGATTAGGGTGTAGAAATCATCAAGAGCTCCCTCTTTTGTCAAGAAGAGAACATCTAATCATCAATGGTTACTAATCTAAAATTGTCACAGCAAATTCTATTTTTTCTTTCCTTCTTCAAGCTCTCAAACATCCTCTCTAGTTTTTCTACAAGTAGGCATAGGCACCTCCCATCTCTCTTCCCTTTTTGTTTTTGCTTCAAGGTCTGACACGAGTCACCAAAGTTTGGAGAAATCTACTGAGATTTCTCCCTAGAAAAACAAGTGTTTCAAGGGTATTAGACCCCTTCCAACTAATCACGATTAACCTTGACTAATCCAAATTAGCATAATCACGATTACAGCTCAACTGATCATGCTTAGGGATAACTAATCATGCTTAAGACCAACTGATCAGGATTAAGACTAAGCTAATCAGCCTACTTGAGGTGCTTCCATGCCAACACAAGCATACAGCTTGTTCTACAAAAATGGTCATGAATACTGCTCATATAATGTATAAGGTCTTCTAACAAGAAGGATATGCACTCTCCATTCATAATAACAAGCATCAAATAAGATTTACAGCTGGGCTAAATGAAGGTCCTCACACCTACCCCTCCTTAAAAGAATTTAGTCCCTTAATTCATATCTCACTAAGGAAAAAGATGGGGATACTTTTCTCTGATTTCGGCCTTTCTCTCCCATATCCCTTCTTCAATTCCATGGTATTCCCATAATACTTTAACAAATGGTATGTTCCTGTTCCGTAGTGCTTGTTATGTTTGGTCCAAATTCTGAATCGGTAGCTCAACATTTATAAGTCATTCTGAATCCGAATCGGTTCATGATGCAATACATGTGAAGGATCAGGTTCATAATTCCTCAACATAGAAACGTGAAAAACATCATGTATACTAGCTAGCGATGGTGGCAATGCAACCTGATATACTACCTCACCAATTCGTTCAAAAATCTCAAAGGGACCAATGTAGCACGGTGCCAGTTTTCCTTTCTTTCCGAACCTGGTAACCCCTTTAGAAGGTGAAACACGTAAAAATACATGATGTCCTATAGCAAATTCCAAATCTCTTCTTCTTTTATTCGCATAACTTTTCTGTCGACTCCTAACCGTTAACAAATGATCACGGATCACCTTGATTGTTTATGTGGTTTCTTGCACCAATTCGGGTCCGTTATCTTTCACCAACTTCATTCTAACAAACTAAGATCTACACTTCCTGCCATATAAAGCTTCAAATGGTGCCATTTCAGTGCTAGAGTGGTAGCAGTTATTGTAAGAAAACTCCACAAGTGCCAAATGATCATCTTAATTACCTTTCAATTCCATAGTACATGCTCCTAACATATCCTCCAAGGTCTGATTGTTCTTTCGCTTTGACCATCTGTTTGTGGATGGAAAGATGTGCTAAAAGCAAGTTTAGTTCCCATTGCATCTTGAAAAGCCTTCCAAAACCTCAAAGTAAAATGAGGATCTTGATATGAAATAATGCTTACCAGTACTCCATGGAATCTAACAATCTCTTTTATATACATACGTGCCAACTTCTCTAAAGTGTAAGTCACATTGATAGAAAGGAAGTGAGTAGATTTAGTAAGTCTACCAACAATCACCCAAATAGCATCATGTCCATTTCAAGTTCGAGGTAAACCTGATACAAAGTCCATCATAAATATGATCCCATTTCCACTCAGGCACGGATAACAGTTGAAGTAACAAACTGGTTTACGATGTTCCAACTTAACTTGTTGACATGTAAGACATGTTGAAAAAATTCAGCCACATCTCTCTTCATGTTACTCCACCAATAACTAGATTTCAAACCCTTATACATTTTAGTACTTCCGGAGTGGATGGAATACTTGGACCGATGTGCTTCTTCCATTATCTCTCGTCCCAAACTAGCATCATTCGGAACGCACTTTCTCTTACCAATTCGGAGCAAACCTTCATTTTGCAATGTAAAATCCAATTTGGAATTCAAATCTTTCAAAATAGCTTATACTTCTGGATCTCGTGCTTGTGCTTCTTTAATCCTTTCTATCAAAATAGATTGCATCCTAATATTAGCAAAGACAATATTGTCTTAAGTAGTCGAGGCTTCCAAACGCATGCATCTTCTAACAATTTCCATTCTTTTATCATCAAGTGTGCAACCATAGATTTTCTACTCAATGCATCAGCAACCACGCTGGCTTTGCCCGAAAGATATTGGATGGTGCAATTATTATAATCATTTATAAGTTCCATCCATATACGTTGCCTCATATTAAGCTCTTTAAGTGAAAATAAATACCTCAAGCTTTTATGGCCATGTGCACTTTAAATGATGCCCCATACAAGTAATGCTGCCATTTATACATGGTAAATACAATTGCTGCCAATTCCAAATCATGTGTAGGATAGTTTTGCTCATAAGGTTTTAGCTTCCTTGAAGCATAGGGTATTACCTTTTCCTGTTGCATTGGAACACAACCCAAACCGACATGTGAAGCATCATTGTAGATTATAAGGTTGTCAGTACGTTCTGGTAGAGTTAGAATAGGGGCTAAAATCAATCGTTGCTTCAATTCTTGAAAACTAGTCTCACACTTTGTATCCCAAATAAACTTCACTGATTTTTTTAGTAAGCTTTGTTAATGGACTTCAAATCATTGAGAAATTTTTCACAAATCTACGGTAATACCCTGCCCGTCCCAAAAAAGCTACGAACCTCTTTCACAGTAGCCAATCTTTTCAATCTTTACCAGATCTACAGATACACCTGCACTAGATACAATATGTCCCAAAAAGGTAACTTGCTCAAGCCAAAATTCACATTTGCCAAACTTTGCGTACAATTTCTTTTCACGTAAATCTTGCAACACTACCTAGAGATGGTATTCATGTTGTTTACGGTCCTTGGAGTAGACAAGAATATCATCAATAAAGACTACAACAAAGGAATCTAAGTATGGCTTAAAAACATGACTTATCATGTCCGTGAAGGCTGCTAGAGCATTAGTAACACCAAACGGCATAACATGAAACTCATAATGACCATAAATGTGTTCTAAAAGATGTTTTGGGTACATCTTCCTTCCAGACTTTTAATTGATGATATCCTGATCTCAAATCAAGCTTAAAAAATACTGTTGCACCCTGTATTTGATCAAACAAGTCATCAATGTGCGAAAAAGTGGATATTTGTTCCTCACAGTCACATGGTTCAATTGCCTATAATCAATGCACAATCTCAGCAAACCATCTTTCTTTTTAACAAACAATACGGGAGCAGCCCAAGGCGATACACTTGGCTGAATAAGGCCTTTATCTAGAAGTTCTTGTAACCGAACTTTCAACTCTTTCAATTCTGTTGGAGCCATACTATATGGAGCTTTAGAAACTGGAATTGTTCCTAGTAGTAACTCAATAACAAATACAAATTCTCGATCAGGGGGTAGAGCCTTTATATTATCAGGAAACACATCACCAAACTCATGAACAACTGGAATATCTTCTATTTTTGGCTCTTTCTTATCGTGATCAATTGCATAATAAAGGTACCCTATACAACTTATAGAAATGAGCTTATGAGCATGAATAGCTGAAATAATAAGTGTTAAGGAAAACCTTTATTCCCGACAAATTTTAGTACACCTTGTTCTGGCATATCAAAAGTAACACTCTTAGCATGACAATCAACATTAGCATGATGTTGAGATAGCCAGTCCATACCAAGAATGACATCCAAATTCTGAAAGGTTACAAGTATCAAATCAGCGTTAAGTCCCTTACCACATACTACTACTGGGCATGATCTATATATAACGTCACTAAGTATGGAGTCCCCATAGATATGATATACTCACCACAAGTCATATGGTAAACTCTTAGGTTTCTTACCCAAATGATGCACAAAATGTGGAGCTACATAAGAATGTGATGAGTCTAGATCAATCAAAACTCGTGCCAAGTGCTGAAAAATAGAAAGTGTACCTCCAATCACTTTGGCCTAATTTCTTGCCTCCTCTCGTCCCAAAGCAAAAGCCCTTCCCTAAAGTCTTGGTTTTCCTGTACTGTGGCCCTTACTCATTCCCTACTTGCCACTTTGCTAAATGGATTTTGGCCTCGGTTTAGGACAACTATTCACATGGTGATCCAAGGATCCACAGCCATAACATTTCCTTTCCTTCCTCCAACAAGAATCAGAATTATGCCCAACCTTGCCACAATAAGAACAAGTCAGTTTGTACCCTTGTACTTACTAAATTTGCTGAGTTGTAAGCTTGTCCCTAGGTTGCTGCATGCTTCTTTGATCATTATATGCCCTTGCTCTTTGTACTTTATTGCCACTAGTGATCAAACTCCTTCCAAGTTGCCAATTCGAAGGATTTGGTCTAGTTCCACTCAATCTTACCCTTTCTCTCCGTATGTCCCCATCACTCTTCTCAATGAGTAAAACTCTATCTACTATTTCTTAATAGTCATCAATATTGAGAATTGAGATCTTTTCTTGAATTTCAAGCTTCAAACCATCTTAAAACTTTCTAGCCCTCCTATCTTCTCCCTCTACCAAGTACGAAGCATGCCTAGCTAATGATGAGAACTTGGTTGCATTTTTTTCGGTGTGTTTATATATATAGGGAGCTGATCCGTTGCTAGCGCTAGCAGCGCTAGCACCGTCCGCTACATAATGTAGCGGATGGTAAGTTATCGTCCGTTACATTATGTAGTGGATGGGAAAACAGCGCTAGCAACGTGCTAGCGCTAGCAATGGATCACGACCCATATATATATATATATATATATATATATATATATATATATATATATATATATATATCAACCGATTAAACAAAAGTATTTGATATGCAAGGAGTATACCCCAAGAGCTCATGGATGTTCTTGCAAGGATGTTGCAGAGACTAGTAGTGGGTAGTCAGTTTCGTTACCACTGGAGGTGCCAAAAGGATAATATCTTCCAGCTTGCCTTTGCTGATGATCTCATGCTTTTTTGTCGGGGTGACTTTCCTTCGGTTCAGGTCTTGAAACATAATACTTCGGACTACGACGTCTTCCTATGCATGTACATGGATTACATCTGTCGGTCTGAGAGCCTCAAGGCGGCCGCCTAGAGTTTAGGATGCGTAGAACGCTTTAGATATAGGATAGCTTGGCAAATTTTGAAAGGCCGGCCTAGAGAGATTAGGTTTATTGAAAATCCATCTAAAGACGAACATCCGGCTGAACATGAGGACGCCTAGTTAACATTGTACCATTACAATAATTTTATTTAATAAAATCGTGATTATTTATTTAGAAAGCTGTCATTGGTGTGATTTTTTTTGTGTTGAGATCAGTTGATTTGTGTTGAATGATTGGTGATTTATTTGTGTCCATATCAGTGGACATTTGATTTGTGATTAGAGTTGGTTTTTTTGCTCTCATTGAGAATGATTGAATGGTGGGAAACAAAATTCATTGAGAATTTTTTAGTTGAAAGTAGTCCAAATACTAAAAAATTTTCCAACTGAAATTTTTTCTAAAGTGTTGAACTTGATCGTTTCTGCTTCTCCGTCCGCTACACTGTGTAGTGAACGTCCAAATATTGAAAAATTTTCTAAGTGTTGAAGTAGGTTGTTTCTGCTTCTCCGTCTGCTACACTATGTAGCGGACGTCCAAATACTGAAAAATTTTCCAAGTGTTGAAGTAGGTTGTTTCTGCTTCTCCGTCCGCTACACTGTGTAGCGGACGTCCAAATACCAAAAAATTTTCCAAGTGTTGAAGTAGGTTGTTTCTGCTTCTCCGTCCGCTACACTATGTAGCAGATGTCCAAATACTGAAAATTTTTTCAAGTGTTGAAGTAGGTTGTTTCTGCTTCTCCGTCCGCTACACTGTGTAGCGGATGTCCAAATACTGAAAAATTTTCTAAGTGTTGAACTTGATGGTTTCTGCTTCTCTGTCCGCTACACTGTGTAGCGGACGTCCAAATACTGAAAAATTTTCTAAGTGTTAAAGTAGGTTGTTTCTGCCTCTCCGTCCGCTACACTGTGTAGCGGACGTCCAAAAACTAAAAAAATTTTGTCCGCTGCACAGTGTAGCAGACGTCCAAAAGTGTTGAATTGATTGTTTGTGCTTCTCCGTCCGCTGCACAGTGTAGCGGACGTCCAAATGAAAATTTTTCCAAGTGTCGAAGTTGACTGTTTCTGCTTCTCCGTCCGCTACTCAGTGTAGCAGACGTCCAAATACATTGTGTTGAAGATCTCCTGTTTTTAATAAATTGGCGACCGAAGACTTGTTTTAGCCACGGAATCAACAATCTCATTATTGATTCACAATAAAAAATGGCTATATAACAATCAACAATCTCAATATCGACGGAATCTGCACAATTAAGAACCTAAAATTTGGAAAAATAATGAACATTCAACGAAATCTCGAAGCTTAAAGGGAGCTGAAAATGGAAGCGAGTCTGAAGGAGAAGAAAATTGTGCTGAAGGAGAAGAAAAAATACTATCTGCGATACGTGCAGCGGACGTGTGCCGTATCTATGGTACAGACAGTCTGGAATTGTCCCAGTCGTGTCAGTCAAAAGTTGTCGAAAAGTCATCCGCAACACAGTGTAGCGGACGACTTTTTGATTGACGGTGTCAGTCCAAAAAGTCGTCCGCCACATAGTGTAGCGGACAAGGATGATACTGTATATATATATATATATATACAAACCTTAGGTTGTAGAATTACAACAAATCCCCCTACCAATTCGCGAGCGATTTAAATTCTACCCGGTACTTTCATGGTTACAAAATATCCAAAATAGTTATATATGAAAGGTGACGTATTAAAAGAATTTAACGGGTTATTACTTAACCCTGCTACAATAATTCATAACTAAAGTTGCTACTAAAATATCGACGCTAACTATATGTATAAAATTGTCGCTAAAGGTTTCTAGAAAAATACCAGTTAATGCTAATCCTTGCCAACGACATTAATCAATATCAATAATATCTGTTATCGTTAATTTTTTTTTTCTTTTGATTCTAAAATTGTCTCGATAAGTCACTAAAGAAAAATATACTAACGCTAAACAAGAGTTCGTCGCTAAAAGACGCAAATATTCTTACTTGTAAAATTTGTCGCTAAAAGAATTAAATAAAATTTGTTAAAAATTATTAAAAATTCAAACCTAAGATCGGGATATTACAGTTATGGTATCATTTGGTTAAGTTTTGAGGATAATATTGCTTAGGGAACTGATTGAGCGAGTGTTAATGTTCCGAAAATTTTGAGATGTTACAGTTTCTATGGTTTCTGCAACAATTCTGGTCCTAGTAACTGTTTTTCACCTACTTCATCCTAAATCTACCATAAAGAGCTTCAAATGGTGCTATTTTAATGCTAGAATGGTAGCTGTTATTGTAAGAACATTCCACAAGTACCAAGTGATCATCGCAGTTACCTTTCAGTTCCATAGCACATGCCCGTAACATATCTTCCAAGGTCTTAATTGTCCTTTAGCTTTGACCATCTGTTTATGGATGGAAGGATGTGCTATAAGCAAGTTTAGTTCCCGTCGCATCTTGAAAAGTCTTCCAAAACCTTGAAGTAAAAGGAGGATCTCGATCTGAAATAATGCTTACCGATACTCCATGGAATCTAACAAACTTTTATATACATACGTGCCAACTTCTCCAAGGTGTAAGTCACATTTATAGCAAGAAAGTGAGCAGATTTAATAAGTCTATCAACAATCACAAAAATAGCATCATGTCCATTTCGAGTTTGAGGTAAACTTGATACAAAGTTCATGGTAATATGCTGCCATTTCCACTCGGCACAGATTACGATGGAGTAACCAGCTTGTTTGCGATGTTCGAACTTAACTTTTTGACATGTAAGACATTTTGCAACAAATTCAGCCACATCTCTCTTCATGTTACTCCACCAATAACTAGACTTTAGATCCTTATACATCTTAGTACTCCCGGGGGGATAGAATACTTTGACCTATGTGCCTCTTCCGTTATTTCTCGTCTCAGACTAGCATCATTCGGAACACACATTCTCTTTTGGAACTCAAATCTTTTAAAATATCCTGTACTTCTGGATCTTATGCTTCTTTAATCCTTTCAATCAAAATCAGCTCATCATAATATTAGAAAAGATAATATCTGTCTTAAGTAGTCGAAGCTTCCAAACGTATGCATCTTCTAACAATTTTCACTCTTTTTATCATCAAGTGTGCAACCATAGCTTTTCTACTCAATGCATCAGCAACCATATTAGCTTTGCCCGGATGATATTGGATGGTGCAATTATAATCACTGAGAAGTTCCATCCTTCTACGCTAGCTCATATTAAGCTCTTTCTGTGAAAATAAATACCTCAAGCTTTTATGTTCCGTGTACACTTCAAATGCTGCCCCAAACAAATAATGCCGCCGTTTATGCAAGGCAAATACAATTGCTGCCAATTCCAAATCGTGTGTAGGATAGTTTTGCTCATAGGGTTATAGCTTCCTCGAAGCATGTGCTATTTTCTTTCCCCGTTGCATTAGAACACAACCCTAACCAACATATGAAGCATCACTGTAGATTATAAGGTTATCATTACCTTCTAGTAGAGCTAGAATAGCGGCTGAAATCAATCGTTGCAAGCCTCCCACTTTGTATCCCAAACAAACTTCAACGATTTTTGAGCAAGCTTTGTTAATGGACTTGAAATCCTTGAGAAAATTTTCCACAAATCTATATTAATACCATGCGAGTCCCAAAAAGCTACGAACGTCTTTCACACTAGCCGGTCTTTGCCAATTTACAACCACTTCAATCTTTTATAGGGTCTACAGATACACCTGCACTAGATACAATATGTCCCAAAAATGTAACTTGGTCGAGATAAAACTCACATTTGCCAAACTTTGCGTACAATTTCTCTTCACGTAAAACCTGCAACATTACTCGAAGATGGTACTCATGCTGTTGACGAACCTTGGAGTAGACAAGAATATCATCTATAAAGACTAGAATAAAGGAATTGGAGTATGGATTAAAAACACGATTCATCATGCCCATGAAGGCTGCTGGAGCGTTAGTAACACCAAACAGCATAACATGAAACTCATAATGACCATAACGTGTTCTAAAAGCTATTTTGGGTGCATCGTCTTTTTGGACTTTCAATTGATGATATCCTGATCTCAAATCAAGCTTAAAAAATACTCTTGGACCCTGTAATTGATCAAACAAGTCATCAATGTGCGGAAGTGGATATTTGCTCCTCACAGTCACATGATTCAATTGCCTATAATCAATGCACAATCTCAACGAACCATCTGAGCCGTTGTCCATTTGCTGTCAATCATTTGCCACCAACAAGCAGCATCACTTTCAAGTCTAAAAGTTGCAAGTAATTATTTCATCTATCATTCAGCCCCATGGTTCTAAAGATTCTTTTCATATTCCTAATCAATTTTTAGCTTTGTCCAGATCACCCTCTCCAACAAAGTCTGTCGGATGCATATTCATGAAGATCTTTAGCATTTCTGATTTACCTTGCCCTTTTAGATCATGGTTACACCCTGTGTGGTTGAGTACCCTTTTTGTGCCCGAGAATCAGGGATAGTATGCCTTGTGCACCTATAAATAGAGAGTGAGGTGTGCTATGTAGATATGTGTTATTGTCATAAAACTAGTGTGAAAGTGTGGTGTGTACATGTGTATAAGCTTGGATTTGTAAGGATGGACAAATGTAATATATGTTTAAAAGGCCATGTTGTTATATTCAGAAGCAATTAGCGTAGTCTGATTGCCTTCTTGTCAGCCATTCGTACCTGTAAAGAGGCATGACATTAAAGAAAATCAAAGTTCTAAGATCAAGCCTAAGACTTAACTCCGAAGATCATATCTTGGCTAATAAGAAAAACTTATGCTCTGATACCATCTTAATTGTCATGCCCCAAGAAGAAGGACACGACAACACATATTCTAACACGCTAACCTTCTTGAGAAGGTAACCAGAGTGCGCTAATTGCTTTCGAATATAACAGCACAACAGGCCTTTTAAATATATATTTCATTTGCCCATCCTTACAAATCCAAGCTTATACGCACATACACACCATACTATCACACAAGTTTTATAACAATAACACATATCTCCTCACTCTCTATTTACTAGTTTCACAAGACTTACTGTCCCCTATTCTCTGGCACAAAAGAGTACTCAAAAACTTCTTCGTCAATGCCCTCGCTTGGCACTTCTTGATCCTCTCTAGTATCTAAAAAGTAAAGATGGAAAAGGGGTTAGCCATAGCTAAGTAGAGCAGACATATGATCAACTTAAACACTATCTTAATCATAAAAAGCATGCATAAACCAAACAAAACGTGCTTATCATTATCTCGTGCATGGCATATGATATATTGCAACAATAGTAATAACAAGGCTAATTCAATTTCAAACCTTATAATATCCAAAATCCAACAATAGTAATAATAAAACATACGAACGTCTACTACATCTCAGGATAATGGTAAGGAAGGCGTCTAGCTACACCCTTTTTCAGCTCCCAAGCTATCCTATATCTGAACGTCAAGGCATCGTTTCGAGACCACGTATCATATTCGAGCACATCTGAGAGAGCTATGTAGTCCATGTACTTGAGGACGTAAATCCCGCAATCATGACTGTTATATTGCTTTGGTCAGTTTTCTATCGTCACGACCGTCCAAGGATCTATCATTGTTTTGCTCGTGATGGCTTCCCCCTTAAAATGTTGACACGCTAGTGGAATGATAGTAGTCTGCATCCAACAATAAAAAATGTTATCAAGCCTATGTAACAAGAAGAATAGACTATGAGTGAAGGTCAAGATATAAACTAACTACCGCATTAATGTATGTGGAGTACATCTGCGCCAACTGCCGACCAGGTCCGTCTTCCCTTAGGCTATCGTATATGTGGACCACTTTATTCTCTGAAAAGAGAACTAATAGGAAGAAGTGGCTTGCATGAAGAGCAGGTAGCATGATTAGGTTCGCCTCAGCTGCGTGACATTGATAGTCCGCGTTCAAGTAGGAAAGCACGTTTGGGCATGTTGAGCTTCAAAATTTGGCAGGGGTTAACGCAACAGATCTATATAAGCGTCAATGAGAAAATTCGAAATATCTGTATTCGGCGCCAAAGTCTTAGATCAGAGTGAGCTAGGAATGAAGCAACAGGAAAGTCTGCTCTTGCTTAGCAAGACTCGCATTTCGTTGTTGTTTTCCTGGGGTATGCCCCTTGTAGATGTTGTACTTTTGTTTCATCGGTTGATATATATTTTTATTTATCGAAAAAAAATGAAGCAACATGAAAGTCTGCTGTAGCGATTGGCTCATGCCGAGAGTAGTGTCGGTCGATCCAATCCCTTTTGGCCGGACTTAATGGCTTCGTCGGTTGTCCTTTATCCGACCGGATGCTTGGACGTGATGCCTGGATTCCTACTTGGGTCACCTGAATCTGGGGCTGAGAAAAATATGCGTCAGGAGGTAAGTGAGTAGACGGCTCCCACACCTGACTCTGGGGCTGATAGTCGTACGTGTCAGGAGGGAAGCGAGTAGACGGCTCCCACACCTGACTCTGGGACTGAGAGTCGTACGTGTCAGGAGGCAAGCGAGTAGACGGCTCCCCCACCTGACTCTGGGGCTGATAGTCATACGCGTCAGGAGGCAAGCGACTAGACGGCTCCCCTTGGTAACCCCGGTACGCAAGACTAAAGTTTTGAACTTCAGTCTTGTACCTCTCAATGGACCTCTTGAGATTGTCAGGAGCCTGCGCGACAAACCAGTCAAACCCCTCCAGCTGCTTGAACACCTCAGTGCCCTGGTCAACCTAAAAAACATGCATACAAAATATGGCTAATCATTTCAGACATGGTAGATAAGGTGCGCAAATAAAAATTGAAACAACACTAGCATGACTTACAATGTTCAATGCCCAGAACTGGTCATAGATCTCACGTGGCGCATACGATGTCTTCCTCGCCTGGGAAGGGCGATTCACCCTCGTGCGCGTCACCTTGAGAAACCATTGCAGGTACTCCTCAAGGCTGATGTTGTCGGCCTTCAGCGATACAAGGCTATCATATGTTTCTTGCCAAGTATTCCACTGTTGCACCTCGTCGCTCAACAAATTCAAGGCATCAGGCACCTCGAAGTTCGGCCCTCGACCATTCCTGTATGGCCGCATGTCTACAGCGGGTTTTGGTATCCCTTGTAGACAGCCAGCTTGCCTCATAGCTCGATCGGGCATCTGAAACTCACATACTTCGAAGTGAATAAGCGGCACCCGAACCAAACCTGCCAGCACGTACGACACCGGAAGTTGCCAACACCACTCATCCAACCGATGCATCACCTTGCTATATTGCTGCCACGTCACCTGGGATGCATTGAGTATCTCTAGTTCCCCCCGATAGAACTTTAGATGGTGGTGCGGGTCTACCCGTCTCCTCCGGTTGGTCGTAGGCCCCCAGGCCCACACCCTAGGCCACGTCTCATCGGAATATTCCCGCGGTTGTGGACGACCCGTGGGTAGCCTCTCGTAAGACCAAACCTGTGAATGCAAACATTATCTGGAATTAGCACATTAATGCATGAATATATTGACACGTCAACCAAGAAAATAAATGCTCAAACCTGTAATAGAGTGAGGCAGGCGGCAATGGACTTGGCACCCTTTCTCGTAGCTTTGTGCAGTGCTCGATATAGGTGCGCAAGGACAGCTGAACCCCACGAATACGAGTATACCTCCTCAAGATCCTCCAAGAACACCATATACTTCGGATGCACCGTGTTTTTCGAATGCGTCGGAAGTAATATGGCTCCAATAATATACAGAAGGAATGCTTTCGTATACGTCACGAAATCGTGAGGAGTGTATTCATCCGGTAGCACGCCATACTGCTCTCTCAGCCATTTAAGTTTGATGCCGTTCGTTGTAAGAGCTTCCCTCCGAATTCCCGGGAAATACTGCCTAGCCATCTTCGCTATGGATGCAGACGTTTTGCCCGAAGTAATGGGTTTGCCGTGACATGGGATTCCAAGTATAAATCCGACGTCCTCTAATGTAATAGTCATTTCACCAAACCGGAAGTGAAATGAGTTCGTCTCGCTCCTCCATCGTTCAACTAGAGCGGATATAAGGCAATCGTCGTGTCGAGACCAAATCCCGGGATCGGTGAACATAGATAAATTTTGACGGTGTAATAGTTGTATTTGTTCCTCGTTTAGTACCCACTCATCGTGGTGACTTGTGCTTTGAATTGTTTCCAAAACACCCCTATCGACACCGTCAAATACGTGCCTCGCGACGTGGTCATCGTCATCGTATAGGATTGATGTATCATGAGGTCCGGCGTTGAAATCCATATATCTAAGAACAAAATATAATCGTAAACCAACTTAGCATCCATAATATTTACATTCCAAAACTATAAATGGATCTTTAACCTAGCTTACCAACGCATTAGCAATAGTCATTATCTCATTATTTCAATGTATTAAAACAATTCCTCACTTCTCACCACTCTGAACGCTTAATTACGCTAGTTCCCTAAAATTTAGCGCCAACGTGGTTATTAAGCAATATACCCCTGATGGCCGCTACAGCCCCAACACCTCAAAACCGCTTTAAAACCACTTTTTAAATGTATTACATCAATTATATACCAAATATTTCCTTTATCAAATTTTAAAGGGGATGAGTTACCAAAACACCCCCAACTTATGCAAAATATCCCTGGCAGCAATCGACCCAACAAACATCTCAGAACAACTTTAAAATAACTTTTCGGGTGTCTGACACCCCTACTATTTCCTCCAGTTGTGTTACAACGTTCAATTACCAAAATACCCCCGATGAGCGGTAAATTACCAAAATGCCCCGAGGATTCATTATCACCCTAACGCCCCAAACCAGCTTCAAAACAACCTTTCAGGTGTTTTACTTACATTTCTGGACTAAAAAGTCCTTTGAAAAACTTAACACTATAAAATTACCAAAATACCCCTCTCGGGTGGCAAATTACCAAAATGCCCCTGGCATACGAACAATCTCAAAAGTGCTTTGAAATAAATGCTATTTTAAGCTTCCCGAATTCATTCTTGATCTAAAAAGTATTCTACGGACTTTTCGCCCAAAAATCCCGAACCGGTGTCCGGATCGAGCGCTTAAAAGCCTGTCGGCCAAAAAAATAGCTAACGACTTCGGAATGGCCTGAATTCCTGGGGGATGGAACTTCCCAACATCCTAGGGTTCTCATAAAAGTTTCGCGCAAAATCGCTTGATATTTTAAATTACACTGCAAAGTTACAAGGTTCCCCGTATCAGTTAACCCCTTTCCAGTCTTTGGAAAAATCTGAAATTGTTTCCAGATATAGATATTTTAAAAATAACTAGGGTTTCCTTTTTGCACTTTGGCAAAATCTAGCTCTAGCTATTTTTTATAAATTTGTGAAAAACTGTCTAATTAACTTTTCTCCTTTAGCGACAATTACGTTTCGTATTCACATTAAATACACATAGTGTTACACCCTAGGAACACACAGTATTAAAAATTATTTCCTCCAGTTGTGTTACAATGTTCAATTACCAAAATACCCCCGATGAGCGGCAAATTAGCGAAATGCCCCCGGGGGTTCATTATTACCCTAACGCCCCAAACCAGCTTCAAAACAACATTTCAGGTATTTTACTTACATTTCTGGATTACAAAGTCCTTTGAAAAACTTAACACCGTAAAATTACCAAAATACCCCTCTCGGGGTGGCAAATTACCAAAATGCCCCTGGCATCAGAACAATCTCAAAAGTGCTTTGAAATGCTATTTTAAGATTCTTGAATTCATTCTTGATCTAAAAAGTATTCTACGGACTTTTCGCCCAAAAATCCCGAACCGGTGTCCGGATCGAACGCTTAAAGCCCGTTCAGCCAAAAAAAAGCTAACGACTTCAAAATGGCCCGAATTCCTGGGAAATGGAAATTCCCAACATCCTAGGGTTCTCATAAAAGTTTCGCGCAAAATCGCTTGATATTTTAAATTACACTGCAAAGTTACAAGGTTCCGCGTATCAGTTAACCCCTTTCCAGTCTTTGGAAAAATCTAAAATTTTTCCCTGATATAGATATTTTAAAAATAACTAGGGTCTCTTTTTTGTACTTTGGCAAAATCTAGCTCTAACTATGGTAAGAACAATTTGAAATTAATAATAATTATACAAAAATTCGAAATACTTACTTGCTTTAAACTTGATATATTTTAATATCCACCGATTTTCGACCGTAGAATATTTTTGTTTATGTTATTGTGGAGATTATACAGGTAAGATTTGGAGTACGAAGAAGATGGAAGAAATAGTTGGGAAAGATGATGTAGAGTGAAAGAGAGGGTTCTGTCTAGAAAGAATTGGGGAGAATGGATTATAAAGAGAGAAAAGCGAGGGAAAGAGAAGAAAGAAGACCCTTGAGTCTGAACATCTCAGACTCACGGGTTTTCTTTCTCTCTTTCTCTATTTGCGACATGTGTTGCGGTTGGGGGGGGGGACTTTAGCAGGGAGAAGCCAAGTGTTGCGCTGGGGGGGGGGGGCAACTTTAGCAGGGAGAAGCCAAGTGTTGCGGTGGGTAGGGGGCACCTTTGAGGAAAAAGAATGAAAAAAAAGCCAACACTTTCTTGCGGTTTGTGTGTGTGTGTGGGGGGGGGGGGGCACAAAAAAGCTAGGAAGAGGAAAATAGGAAGAAAAAAAATCGCAACACTTTGTTGTGGTTTTTTTTAGGGGGGTGGGTGGGTGGGGGGAAAAAGTAATGATGGGGGCCATTGGGGGTGGGGGGGCCGAAATTAATAATGGGGGCCACCTGAAAAACAACCGCAACAATTTGTTGCGGTTTGTTTTGGGGGTGGGGGGCCGAAAGTAATGATTGGGGGGGGGCATGAGAAAAAGAAAGTGACACGGGGGGGGGGGGCGGGGGGAAGGACAGGAAAAGGACAAGGGAAGAAAAAGGCATACCAACTGTAACACTTTGTTACGGTTAGGTGGATAATATCCACTAGTGGGTGTGGATCGGCTCCCATATATATATATATATATATATATATATATATATATATATATATATATATATATATATATATATATATATATACGACCTCGGCATTCCTGCTATTGCTGCAGAGAATAAAACAAGGAGTTGGTTGACCTAGTTTCAGAAGAGTGGTTGATGATGTTAAGGTTGCGGTTTTGGATCTCTAAAAAGGATCCTGATGAGAATGTAGACGAGATGGAATTAGGGTGGAAAGAACCGAATCGAGGTCCGGTAGAAATTGGAATAAAAGGACCTGGTAGAGAATGATGGTTAAGAGGTAAGGTTGAACACTTCTAATGTGTAAACCGTGAATGAAGACATGAGGAGCTGAGTTAGTTGAGTCCCAAACTAGCGATGTTAACCAGATAATAGATAAGCTGAAGGTTGAATGAGAGGATAAAAAGTAAGTATCCAACTAGATATTAATGGAGATGATGGATGCCAATATACGGATCTTCACAAAGGTAAGGCAAATTGTTTATGACTGCCCGCCTCATAGGACTTTATATGAGGATGTGCAATAAGGGATTCTAAGTGAGAGTCATTAAAACCTGAAATTGTTGAAGGAGAATTATGGCTTCTCCGAGGTTGATGGGGTGTACGGGTAGGGGTGGAGTCCGCTTTTGAACTCGGACCTAAAGTTGTTATTGAGAAGGAGAAGGGTGATGGGGAATTAGTATCATTTACATGCTATTGTAGGAAAATGTCACTTAATGATGAATAACCATTTGTCGTTTGAGCATGAAGGTTAATATAAGAGATGCGTCATTTTAATTATCGTGCTACTCCTTCCTTGGAAAGACGAGAGAGGGACCCTCAATAGAAGTGATTATAGTGAATGTTGAGGATGTAAGTGGAAGAAATAAGCAGGGAGTGGTATTAGGTCAAGAAGACAAGATTGTGGGAGTTCTAAAAGTACGACCGGTGGCTGCTATTATGACAGCCCAGTAAAAGGAAGAAAAAAGTGTAGATCTCGAGACTGTCAAGATGCCTGCCAGGGTGAAATCCCACGAAAGGGAAATGGTCTAGTGTAGACAACTACGTGAATTTGAGAGATGGAGAAGATAGTTGAAGTAACAAGATGTGGGGAAACGTCAAAAAGATGATTTTCGCTAGTCATATGTACAAGAGGAGTTTCAAGTTGTTGAGGACGGGCCAAAACAAGTTGAGGAGAGTAGCTTATTTAGCTTGCGTTGCCCGGAATAAGTACAGTTAACATGTTGATGATATATATTTTTGCTTAAATTACAGAATAAGTTGGAGGCACGTTTAGCGTGCTGAATGGAAGGATAGAAATGCAGAAAAGGATGTCAAGGAATTTGGTGAGTTGGCCTAATTGCCCTCATCAGGCAATGACAGAAAAATGTAAAAAGTGGGATAAATGAGGAGAGTTGGGAAAATAATCCTTAAAAAGGGACAAGTAAGGAGGTTTTAATGGGGAATTATTACGAGAGTAGTAGGAAAAATCAAGTGATGGAGGCAGAGAATAAAGAGGTCTCGAAAAAAAAATGGGTGAGGACGAAAAAGAGGTAGAATCCAGGATCAAAACTGGAAAAGTGGAAAGAAGTGTAAGAAGTAAGTACATGATAAACAGTCCAGACAAAGTTCAGGACAAAGAGGAGGAGATAGAAAACGTAGATGATGTGGATTGGGGCACAAGGGTGTGGACTATGCTAGGGCAAGTAAAGCATGTCTTAGTATGGGAACAAGTCACTGAACTAATGTTTAAGGTGAAGCAAAAGAGGCTGTGACGGGGTTTATGAGACTATGTATTGCCTATCAGAAGCTGACTATGTATTGACTGTGTATTGTCAATCAATTGTGGGGTGCTAAGTGTTTTGTTTCTAAGACTGACTTTAGAACAGGTCATCACCGGTTAAGGAATAAGAAAGGATGAAGTTGTCAAGATGGTGTTTAGAAACAGAGATGGGCATTATAAATTTTTGGTGCTGTCAGGTGGATTAATTAAGGCCCCTGTGGCAGTTATAAATTTGAGGAATCAAGTCTTTTGAGAGTACTTGATCATGGTGTCATAGCCTTATTGGTGACCTTATGAATGATATAAAGGCAAAGAGGAACTTGCGCAATGGCAAGTTTGAGAAATTTTAAGAAAGTTAAGTTGTTTTTCAAATTCGAGGAATGTGAATTTTGACTGGGGAATTTGGATATATGGGATTGATGCGGAAGTAGGTTAGGAGATCTGGGGAAAGTTGAAAATGTGACAAATGGGTGATGCCAAGAAAGGTGGGTTTGTACCTACGTGGAGGTGCCACAAAGGCTGCAGTCCGTGTCAGCTTCCAAGTATGCAAAATGAGAGACAGCAAGGACAGAGTAAGGGCAGAGAGCAAGGCTTCCTAAACAGGCTGTGAGGAGTGGCAGTGCTGCGAAGGCAAGGCCGAGACGAACAGGGCCGGCAGTCAACTGTCCAAGTCGGGGTCCAATGTTATAGTCCAAAGTCACGATCCAAAGTTATGTCCAATTTTGTGTTTCTCTCTCAAGAATCCAAAAGCTCTCAAATTCTAGAGTGAGAAAGTGATTTTGTGAGAAATGAGCAAAAGTCCTTTTTTGAGTCATAAAGTTCCTATTTATAGGAAACAGTGTGCTTATATGTCATAAAGTGCCACATGTTGTCCCCTAGGAGTGACACGTCACCAGGGGGTCCCAAAATACCGGTTCTCCGTTCGAGTGCCGGTTCCCAAATTCGCGTTGCCTGCCTCGCACAGCGTCGCTATACCTGTCTGAGAAGACTGACCACACCATGACAGCATGATCAGAGTAAGCCTGTTGCCCCAGCCACCGATCCAAGTCCTTACTGAATCCCACGAAGTGCATCAAGAGACGCGTAGAGAACCTGACAGTGGTGAAAGTTGCCCCTGTAGCCAATTGTCAGGCAGACTAGGCACGAGCCCTCGAAGGACCTGCTCCTGTCCCGAAGTGACCCGGGGGTCATTGCCCTAGTGGTGCAAATAGAGAGAGTGCATTACATATAGGAGTGGAGGCGAATGAATGATTTTGCATTGATAGTACTTAGGCCAAAATGCCATTACATACGTAAAGTAAGAACTTGTAATAATCAGCAAAAGTTACAACTCTATAAACATGTTGTGCATATACAAAAATGCTATGTGGGTAAGTGTTCTAAACTTTGGGCGGGTAGGGCTGGGGGGAACAATCAGCAGCCGATCAGGCATAATACTTCTTCAGGTAGCGGCCATTGATAGGGGCCGTGATCTGTCCATAGTCGGGGTTGAGCAGGAGGTAAGAGCCATTGTATGTGGCTGTGTTCACTTCCAATGGTCCTTCCCAATTTGGTGTGAACTTGGGGGCTGAGATGTTGGCACGTACATGCTTAGCAGCTTGGAGAACAAGGTCGCCCTCGATGAATGTTCGTTGCTTCACAGTCTTTCCATATGCCTGGCTGAGTTGTTCGTGATACTTCTTCATTCGGCGTAAGGCATTGGCTCTTCTTTCATCAAGCCCTTCAAGGGCAATCATCCTGGTTTCTTCCTCCCCAAGCCCACTGCTTAGGGAGAATCTGGTTGATACGACCGCAATCTTGGCTGGTACCACACACTCATCTCCGTAGACAAGGGAGAAGGGGGTGGCCTTCGTTGCTGTGTGCTTGGAAGTTCTATAAGCCCAAAGTGCAAGGCTTAGCTTTTCGGACTAGGAACCACTTGCATCATGGACCATTTGTGACAGTATATGCAGTAGAGTTTTATTAGAAGCTTTAGCTTAACCATTTCATTGTGGGTAGTAAGGAGTGGATGTTGCGTGGTTGATATTGTATCCTTCCGTGAAAGCTCGGATGTCCCTGTTGATGAATGGCGTGCCGTTGTCAGATATGATAATTCGGGGGATGCCAAGACAGACGATGTGATCACGCAAGAAGTTGGCAATGGCACCTCTCGTGGCTCTTCGCAGGGGTATAGCCTCAACCCACTCTGTGAAACGTTCCGTTGCGACCATAATCCAAGTGTGACCCCGAGATGTTGGGTGAATGGGGCCTATGAGGTCAAGAGCCCAAGACTGAAATGGCCAAGGTGCCAAGATCATGCGGAGGTTGGACGTCGGCGTGTGTATTTTGTCGGCGTGCCTTTGGCAGGGTTGACAATGTCAAACATGAGAGATAAAGTCGGACTCCATAGTTGGCCAGTAGTACCCCATCCTTAGCAATTCTGCGTACAACTTTTGGGATCCTTGATGCTCCCCACAATCACCATTGTGCACTTCATTGATCACTTCCCTTGCTTGGGCACCTTGCAGGCATCGCAGGGTGCGTCCTGAAAATCCTTTTTGCAAAATAATTCGCCCTCCTTCACAAACTACCTGATTGATTTCCATTTAATGGATCTGGAGGAGTTACAGTCAGGAGGTAGGATCACATGAGATAGATATTGGATGAATGGCTGGCACCAATCACCTTCGACATTGATCACAAGAGCTTCCACGTTGTCTGGCGCATATAGGGATTCGGGACAATCCCATTGTACATCTGCAGCATCCTTAGCCATGGATGGCCAAAAGAGACCCATGTGTTGAAGGCGACGGTATAGAGGGGACCGTCGAGGCCGTAACATTTCTGATGGCCGAGTTGAAGTTTATGCTTTGCTTCCTCTGGTGCTAAACACCTGGCTAGAGTGCCCCCGGGGCATCGTCTGTACAAGACATCTCCCAACATCAAAAAGTCCATGAGGGAAGAGGCATGAGCAAGAGATGGCACCTTGAGTTGGTCGATAATGGCTACCTCCAATCATCTGCGGTAGTGTCCTTTGGTATCAGGTTCAAGGCTATGCATGGTTCGGTCCTCTTGATAATGGTTAGCTTTCGTTGTTCACCATCGACTTCTATCTTTGACGCGATCATGGCCAAGCTGTCCGCATGTCTATTGTGGCACATGTTGTGATGTTCATACTAGACATGGCTGAGTCTTCCTTCCAAGTGTTGCACCAAGGCACGATAAGGTGCCAAGGCTGGTTCCTTGACCGCGAACACTCAGTCAGCCTGCTTCATGATCAAGTTTGAGTCTCCTTTCACACACAAGGCCTTAGCCCCCATACTGACAGCAAGCATGAGGCCAATGATAAGTGCCTCGTACTCGGCTTCATTGTTAGATACCGGGAATGCAAGCTTGTAGGATAGGGATGTGGTAACACCCTCTGGATTTCGAAGGACGACGCCAGCACCCCCTTGCCGGAGGGGAGTTCCAGTGGGGCCTTTGGTAGTGGCTAAGCCGTCGAACTTGAGCGTCCACAGTTCATCGATGTTAGAGATCAGGGCCGTCTCTTCCCCAGGCAATTGGTCTGAGGTCGGTTCATATTGTTGGCGTGGGAAGAATGCCAAGAGGTCTGCAAGTGCTTGGCTCCGTAGAGCTGTAGGATTCTTGATAGATAAGCCAAACTCGGCCAATAACAGCAACCAATGGGTAAGTCGACCAGACAAGGTAGGGCGTGTGAGCATGTATCGAAGTGGATCAGCCTTGGTGACAAGTGTGATCTAATGTGACAAGAAGTAGTGTCTGAATTTCTACGAGGCGTAGATCAAGGCTAAGCAGTGCTTCTCGAGCTCAGAGTAATTGGCTTCGGGGCCCCTTATTGATCGACTAAGATAATAAACTAGGCGCTGCACTCCATCCAGCTCTTGGGCAAGCAATGCCCCTATGGACCTAGACATGGAGGTCAAGTATAGCAAGAGAGGGATACCTCGTTGTGGCACGATCATGGTCTGCAGTGACATGAGGACCGCCTTGATCTGTTCAAATGCTTGTTGTTGGGGCGCACCCCAACTCCATGGTGTGTTCTTGCTTGTCAAATGCTGAAAGGGTGTGATAAGTTTGGCCAAGGCAGGGATGAATAGGCAGAGATAGGAAACCTTGCTGAGGAAGCTCTTCAACTGTTTGGTGCTCTTGGCAGGCAGAGGCATCCAGGTTGCCCTTGTTCTTGGTACTTCTCTTGGTCTTGGTCTTGGACTTGGGAGGCTTGTTTCCACATAGCTCGTCCCAATTTGGCAACTTGGTGGAATGTATATGAGTAGCATTCTCACCATCCTCAGCAAGCTCAGTGAAGAAAAAGGCTTTGGCGAAGTAAGATTGGACACATTCGAATGGGGCCTTGGTTGCAGGGATTGTCATTACTACCTCATGTCTAGCAGGATCGGCCACCAGTTTTAAACACTGGTGGTATATTGAGGGAACAGCCTTGTTGGCATGAATCCAAGGTCGGCAAAGTAGGAGGTGGAAGGAAGACTCACTGTCTATCACGTGAAAAGTAGTGTCGCGACGGACAGTTTTTGTAACACCCCGATATTTTTCCGGATTTAAATAGGAAACTTTAGGCGACGATATTTTTTTTTTTACTTAGTGTCGATATTTTTTTAGCGACCTTTAGTGACGAATAAGGAAGCGGGATAGCGTATCAAACCCATTAAAATTTTCTAGCACATAAACCGTAACGAATAATTTATTTTGAACATGTTTATAATAATAGAAAAATAGTGGGTAAAATTTGAAATGACTTACGAAAGTATAAGGGGTCTTTTGTGATCTTTTCCTATTAGGGTTTTTATATAAAGGCTTGCAAAAGGGAGCAGCCGTTCCCCATCTGTATCATCTCCAAACCACGAGTTGAGAGAGAGAGAGGGATAGAGAGACAAAGAAGGCTAGGAGAAGAGAATTCCCAGCAAGTTGCGTGGAGTTTTTGGTAAGTCTCTAACCTTTATTTTCCCTCTAGTTTACTATGTGATTTATGGGTGAACGGGACTGAGAGGAAGGGGTGTGAGGGGATTGAACGGTGGGTAGCTTTGGATCGGCCATAGTAGAAGATCGAGTAAGGAAGACAGTGGATGTAGTGTCTGTGCGCACTTTGGGGGGCTTGCATTTAGTGGTTTTTGTGGCCATGACAATCATGGCTGCCGAAAGGAAAAAGGAGAGTTTGTGCAGCCATGGGGCTGCAGTATAAGAGAGAGGGAAACGGTTGTGTGGGTTTAAAGCCGTGAACGGCCATGGCTACCGTGGACATGAGTTTGCGGCACCGCCATGGCTCGGACAAGGGTAGAAGCAGAAGCGGCAGTTGCGATTTAGGTTGAGAAAACAACCACGAGGGCTGTGGGTTTTTATAGAGAGAGAGAGAGAGGGATCATGGCTGCCGTAAGAGTGAGGCAGTGAGTGAGTAATGTGTGAGCGCATGTGCGTGTGCGCCGTATGTGTGAAAAAAAAATAGTTTGCGTGAGTGGGTATTTTATGTGTTGTGTGCCCATACAAGTGTGCGCAGTGTGGTGATGTGCGTGAGTGTGAAGCTGCCGAGAGGCAGCTGTGAGTGAGTCTATAAGTGTGTGTATAGAGTGATTTGTAAACGTGTGTATGTATGTGTGAGCGCCGTGTGTGTATGTGTGCTGTATGTGAGTGAGCTTACGAGGGAGAAGATGGTTGGCAGTTTAGGTGTAAGTGTTTTGCCCAGCTGTGTGTGTGAGTGGAGCGGCCTGTGTATGTGTGTTGTATATGTGCATGTAGCGTGTGTGCAATGGAAGGAAGGGATGAAAAAGGACCTGCAATGGCACTTAGAAATGTTGCTGTGTCTCTTTTGGAAAGAAAGTGAAGAGTGTATTGTGGGAAATGTGTATGTGTGAAGTGGGTTTGTGAGAAGGGATAAGAGGAGGAGAAGCTGCGTGAACAGTAACCTTGTACTCTGGGTTTGGACAAGAAAAGAAGATAATGAGCAGTAGATATGTTATGCGTGAACAGTACACTGTGCTTGCACAGTTGTACCTCTTGGCTGTTGGGTACTGTACGTTTGTCCGAAAATTCTGAAAATTTACAGGATGATTCTTAGTGCAATATTATAATTTCTGTGAAAATTTCATATTTTTCTGATATCGTATGTATTTACTATATTTTCTGCAATTTCAGACATATAAAAATTCTTTGGAGCCCTTAAACCCAGAAAATGGTCAGAGAAAAATTAGAGTAATGTCGTTATGATATGAATAAGACTCAGTTTGAATTTGATAATTTTTGGAGTTTATTTTCTATGGTTTCCGTATCGCATTGGTTTTAGCAAAACGAATAGTTTAAAAATAGTTTTAATACCTTTTAATTTCTGATTTAAATTTCTATAACTTTTATACATATTTTAAAGCTGTTACAAAAATTATGGGACTTTATTTTCAGCTAAAAGAAATTTTGGCAATTTATGGGTTTTTAGTGTATTTAAAGAAGTTATTTTTTTATTCAAAAATATTCAAAATTTTAGAAAATTCATATTTTGACTCTCTACAATGTTTTAAGTTACGAAAGTGTTTTATTGTAATTTATTACGAATCTCGGGATATCATTACGCATTAAAGAGCGTACAGTGTTTTCGGCTAGGTTGGCCGTGCGCGGGAACCGTTTTGAGTTGCGTCATTCTGGGGTTAGAAGTGAGCGCCGTTTGGGTAGTTGATAATAGGGTTTATAATATAGTAGTGTAAATTATTTTTCTAATAAATGAATTTGCCAATTTAGGTTAATTCAACGACTTTTGGATTGATGTCAATTAACATTGCATAGCGTGGATCGAGGTAAGGGATTTCTATCCGAAACCCAATTCATCAATTTGTCCTCGTGTATATTTTTCAAAATTGCTATCAAATTTCTCTGGACTCTATTATATTTGTTATGAGAATGCGTTATTTGCCTTTAATACCCTTTTCTTGAGCCTTAAGCGTTTATTGGAAATCATATTCGATGCACTGTGTTTATTTCTCGTTGTGCATCGATTTAAGAATTGTATTATCCTTTGTTCTCATTCTGCATATTGACATGAGAGTTTGCATTGGTGTGTTTGGCGGGAGTTGGTGTATAGTGGAGGATATTGGTGTGGGCTAGTACCTTGATGGACTAGCCGGTGTATTGGTGTGGGCTAGTGCCTTGATGGACTAGTCGGTGGAAAGTGTTAATGAGCATCGCCTTTGTGGCTTTGCTAAGTGATTACCCTGCATTGCCTGTGTGGCTTTGCAATTGCTCATGTTCAATATTATCTGTGATTGTTTGTATCGTATCTGAAAATCGTATTGATATCTGATGAAACTAGTATTGATTCTTTTTGAAAATCTATGAACTGCATCTGTAATTGTTTCGAAATTTCTATCTTTGAGCGACCTTACTGAGCTCTCAAAAGCTCACTCTCCTTTGACTTCCTTTCCGCATGTGATAACCAACAATAGATCGCATTGGGTGTGGACTAGATCTGAGCCGAGCGAAAGAGAACTTAAGTTTCAGTATTAGCCTTTAGAACCCCTGCGTGGGCCATTATTGTTATTTAGAATTGTTAGCTTAGATTTGATGTTTCAAGTATAATTGTACGCTAAGAGTATTATTTTACTCAACGGTTTAGTTGCTCTGACGGACTGATGGTTCTAAATTGCTTGAGTTTGAGGTCGTAATTGTCTGAGTGTATCTGATCGAGCGAGTGATAAATTACAGTTTTGACCATGAGGTCGACAGTGATATGGCCGAGGGTGGACTGGGGGGCCTTGCCCGAAGCGAGTAATCCTGATGGGGTCGCGGATGATCTTTCTTGGGGGGATGCCAGCTCGTTGCAAGGTGATGAGAGGCATGATGTTGATTGAGGCGCCACCGTCTACTTAGATCAGATACTATAACCACAGAAAATGAAGAAGAAGCAGGGCATCAACACCAACGATATTGACTCCAAGGCGATGACGGACAACCACACGCCATGATAGAGAAGTCCAGCTCTGTCCACAATCGAGAAGTCTAACTGGATTCAAACAGTTTAATTGTTGATGGTGGGGGTGAGATTTGGTGTTCGGGGGGGGGGGGGGGGGGGCAATTTTGGTGGTGGTGGTGACTAGCAGTGGTGCTTGCTTGAAAGTTTTGTTGGAGAAGAAGAGTATATTAAGGAGAAATGGAAAAGGAAAAAAGGTAAAAAAAAAAACTCAAAAACAAAAACTATTTTTACCAAACATCCATCTATTTTTTCTAATTAAAAAAAAACAACAACTAGTTTTGATTTTTTTTTTTTAGAAAACTAAAACTAAAAACTACAACTTTGTCAAACAATTTTAAGTGTATCAAAATAGTATAACTGAAGATAGTTGAGTATCTCTAGATGTGTTTGAATGGTTTTTGTGGTAGAACTGTTTGAAGTAAAAATGCGGGCAAACACCAAATACAAGTGGAAAAGTGCGCCAGTTAAGAGCACTCGACGTGAACATAAATCAGTGGGACTTTATGATCCACTGCAGTTGCCAAACCCAAGAGTACATCATCCCTAAAGCACAATATATGGAGATCATCATGAGGGGAAAGAAGGGGAGCCTACTACCAAGAAGTAAAGGATGTAGAAACTGTCCCCACGTCTCAACAACCACAAGACCCAACAAATAGCTCTTTCCTGTCCGACCAATAACAAAGCCTCCATCCCTGGATATAGCACCAGAACTGCCCTTTTGCGTTGGCTTATCACCTTTTCTCTGACTTGCTTTTGCAGCAGCTGTATTATTGGAGAATCGCATGGAAAATCCAAACCACATGAGAATGGCATGCAATAGCAGTAACAGCAGTTTAATTGGACGGTAACAGGTGAGATAACCCTTGCCTTTGACCCTTGGCAGTAAGAAGACGAGATGGGCCTCTCTGTTTCTAACAATGGTACAGAGAGAGAGATGGACTCAGTTTTCTAAATCGGCTACGTCGTTTTGCTAACGGTCAATTTGGATGCATAAGCATAAGGCTTGTTTGGTAACAACCAGAGGCGGAGGCAGCAGGGAGCACATGGGGCACGTGCCCACCTGCTGCCATCAAGACCTTTTATCTCTCTGTAAACATCTTGCAGCTCATTAGCGATGCGCCACCATGACAGGACTTTCCACCTCCACCAGTGATTTCTTCTAGCATCTGAAAATGCCAATCAAATCTCTCTCCATTCATCTCATCTCATAATCCCTTCTCTTCTCTCGAAATCTGTTTTTTTTCTCTCTTATCTTTGCTTTTTCAGCTCTGCATCAAAAGCTGATTTTGGTTCAGCTTTGATTGCATCGGTCTTGACCTACCTTCTGTTTTTTGGCCTTGCATATATTGACAACTCCAAACTATTGTCTACCTTGGAAATAAACCAACCTCTTGTCTTCTTAACAACACTTCTTAATTTTGTTAGTTCTTGGTAGTTTTGGCAAGTGGATAGGTCTGGATTCATGTTGAACGTGTCCTGTGCGTAGATAATAAATTTGGTGGTTTTTCTTGTGGCTTGTTCAACTAATCTGCCGAAAGCTTTTACAAAGTGATTTTCTCTACTTCAGTCTCCACTTTGATACAGGAGTAATTATCTGAACCAAGCCTAAGAGAGTAATTGAAGTTTTTTACCTTGTCTAATGTTTGACACGGAAGTGTCTTCAATAGGGAAGAAGATCAACATGAAAAATTGTTGGTTTACTTACAATCTCACCCGCCAAGAAGGGCTTGAAGTAAGTCTATGAGATGCATGTTTGCTAGGTTTAATCAACACTTGCATCTTGACGAGAGTTAAGCTTTAGCAATACCTATTTTCTTGTCGATTAGGTGCCCATCTTGTTCGAAGTTTCTGGCTCCGCCACTAACAACAATGGATGTATCATGTTTGGGCATAGGTATTTGAGTTGCTTGGGAATAAAATAACCACAAAATATGTAAGGTACTTACTAAATGAACTGTTCACAAACATTTAAATGAACAAATTCCATCTGCATGTTCAGCTTGTTTATTATACAAGCTCAAAATTTGTGCTCATGTTTGGTTCATTTATTATATGAACCATCATGAATGACACAAGCTTTGCTCATGAGAAGCTCAGTTTGCTTGCAGCCTATGTTACATGGACCCTTCACTGTGGGGTGAAGGGGCGGTGTCCAGACGACACGACCCTGACACGGGTACGGAATCCGTGTCGGACCCTTTGGATTGAGAACGGACACGCTGATGTCTCTGTCACTAGTTAAGAGGATGAAGAAGATTCTTGGACAACGTTTAATCTGTTGGACGAAATGTAGAAGGAAAAGATGAATCTGCAGATCAAACTTACCAATTTTTTCTTCTTTGTTTTTCATCAAACCAATGAATGAAATCCTTTAATTGATTGATCTTTGTCATTGTGTACTGATTTCATTTGTTTGTCATTCGCGTTGCAGAATAAAGAAGAAGAAAAGTGGCTGTAGACGGAAGCGAAGGAGAGTGGCTGGAGACGGGAGAGGAGGAGAGCGGCTGGAGACGGAAGAGAAGGAGAACAAAAGATGGAGGAGGAGGAGGAGGAGCAGAAGAGAGAAGATTTCTCTTTAACTTTACCTCGAGAGACGCATAAACTTGTCTTGCAAGTTGAAATGAGGACGGAGGATGAGTTATCACTTTTCAATCTGCCAGACCATTTCTTTTGGCCGTCTCTACTCTCTGCCAGAGGCTCAGAACCACACATGCAAGTTTTCCTGCATGTGGCACCATCCCTGTGATGGGATGCAAAGCGTGGCAGCATGGCCTCTTAATTGTTCTTTCAGCCTTTTAACTATAGGGGATCTAGGGGCTAATAGTTGAAAACTTTTTTTTATTTGTTGGCAAAGTTGGAAACTTTGTACAATATCTCCAATAAAAATCTAAAAATGTTACTTTTGACAATAGTTACTCAATTTTTAAATTCATAAATCTTTTTAAAAATATATTCGTTAATGTAAAACTCGGGAAAAAATGTAATTCAGCATTCACACTGCGTAAAAAATTGCATTTTATTTTTTACGTTGTATTACACTTCACTTTTGCAGTTTTGCCACTATAATTTAGTCGCTCTTTTTAATTCACGCTATTCATAAGTTTTACGAGCAATTTTTTAAGTGACAACCATAATAGAAATGATCAAAAAAGAGTGAAACTATAAATCTCTTACCATAATGTTTGACTATTGTACTTAGATTCTTAGAAAGAGAATTTTGACAAACTCGTTATAATATTGTACATTTTATTGTTAAAGAATTATTGAAGCAGTCTCATTCCCATGATTAATTTTTCTATGACAAAGCTACCAAAAAAATATTGCTTTATATAGTATGTAGTCAAACAACAACAATAAGGTTTTATCACACAACTATTGACATACTTAGCGTTAACGATATATGCCATTGTTGGTTCAAACAATTAGTTTAAATATGAAACATAAATGTTATTTCCAAACATAGTGGAATATACTACCAATGAAAAATCTAAAATATACGTTGATATACAAATGACTTAACATCAAATAATTACGTGCCTTATCCTTTGAACTTCTGATAATTAGGAAAAATATTTTGTTACAAACAACTTCTTATGTTATAGATGTGTATACTCTGTGTGTAGGTATATGTGTATGGATGTGTGTGCTTGTGTTTATGTATCCATATTAATATGTATAGTTGTATTTTTTTTTTGAAAAATTAGATTGTAAACTCAAATTTATGACAAATCTCACTTTCCAAAAGCTTTTATCGTAATTAAATGAAGTTAAAGCTAAATAAAACAATAAAAGTTTCATACATTATATAGAATATATTAACCGTGATACGTCGAAAAAAATTGATTAACTTTGACAAAATAGTGAGAGAACAAGAAATTCCACTATTTATCAACTTAAAAGTAAAGATTACCCACAGTGGAATTGCAAAAACTCTTGCTACAATCATGTTATCTACGAAATTGCCAACTAATTAGGAATTTTAACACAATGAGATCTTTTTGGCGATAGTAATATCATTTTCATCATATAACTTTGTAAATTAATATGCAATTATAAGTTATACAATCCCATAAGTTATATCAATTGAGTTGTGCGGGAAGCGAATATTGTTCACTGCTACCTTCATCACTTCACAGTTCACACCACATCAACTACTGTTACCCTCAGTCTTCGGACCTACCACCACTATACCGCTACACCCGCCACCATCTCCACACTACTGTCAGCACCACACAACCACCTTCACCACACTAATGCCACCAACATCACCATAGTCACCACAACTATCACTATAGTATGTTACATTACCACCACGGCTACCATTACCGTCATTGTCACCAACCCTCGATTGCCATTGTCGCTGCCGCCTCCACACCATGTTCTCACCACCGTCGCTACTGCCAGCACTAACAGTACTAAGTACCTACTACTGTCACTAATGCTTTCACCAATGACTCTTTAATAACACCACCGCCGCCGCCACCTTATCCATCGCTAGACTGCCCACCACTACCACCATTGCATCACCATTGTCACCAACACTATCACCAGCGATGTTCAGATACCATGAGCACAGTTGCCATCACCAGACCACCTAACACCACCACTATTGATGAGACACCACCACCGCTAACGACACTGCTGCCACCATCACCACTACCATAATGCCTTAATAACACGACAATCGCTAACATTGCAGTTTGCTACCCCACCACTTAATGTCACTCCATGCTCATCACTTTCACCAAAGTGCCGCTACACCATAATTTACACCGTGTTATAACTCACACGTCGTTGCCAATGCGCATCCATAGATAAAACGGATATATACTCATGTTATTATACTACCATCTCATTAACACTATCATTTTTACTGATGGAATTTAATCATAGTAGAATAATAAGAACTATAAATGCAACTATGACATTACACAAGGAGATTGTGTCATTAAAGTAGTAGTATAGTTTACTAAAATTATTGAAGTTTTAATAGGGACTAAATTTTGGAACAAGAATTTCATGATTAACTAGAGTCAAATTAAAATTAAATTAGATGATCTTGGATATAATCATTAAATTTAATTTGCCTTGAAAAAAAACTTTTTTGGGTGCAATTATATTATGAAGCCTACTTTTCTCACCTATGCACCTCACCCTACCCTAGCATTCTTAGCAAAAAATTCGGTGGCCAAACAGTACTACCTACCAGAGTAGATCAAGACTTGACCTCACTATTTGATCTAAAGCACATAGATGAATTATCATCATACAAGTAATAATAATAGAAATCTAGTAGGAAAAAACATAGTTGTCTAAGTCAGCAGACTTAGGTTCCCAACAGGAAAACAATGATGGATTTAAACAAACCAAGCCTTTCCCATGCCGCCCAAATCACACCATAAAGCCACTAGTCTGCTTTCTTCTTCACAGAGGAAAATCTAGTCTGCTTTCTCTGTATCCAACTCCCATCCAAAACAGCATACACAGAGGAAAATCTAGTGAACGCACAGAGAGAGAGAGAGAGAGAGAGAGAGAGAGGAACTGGTGAAAGCAATACTACAAGAAAATCACAGCACAGAGGTAATATTGGTTTTGATTTTTCCTTTTCTACACTCAAGCATATATGTCCATAAGCTGCTCATCTTCTGTTAGGATATACAATATGTCTTCATCTTCATTTTCTACATTCAAGTGTATATTTCCATAAGAAACTCATAATATTTTCTCTCTTAAGGATAGACAGTATGTCTTCATCTTCTTTTCTACATTCAAGCATATATTTCTATAAGAAACTCATAGTCTTTTCTCTATAAGGGTGGCATCTCGATCAGCTGTGAAGGGTAAAGGCAAGGCTGTCTTGCGTCCCTCACAGATACAACTTGGGGGTTTTGATGAATCACCACTATGGAACCATGTGAAAGTCACTGGTGGTGCCGCTAGTGGAGGTGGCAATAGGCACTGGATGTGCAACTACTGCAACAAGAAGGTAACTGGTTCATACTCAAAGGTGAAGGGTCATCTGTTGGCCATCCCTCTTTGTGGAGTTACTGCATGCAAAAACTTGAGTGCAGAGATCAAGAAAACCATAAAGAAAGAGCATGATGACGCCGAAAGAAGGAAGAACATACGTATTTTGGAAGTAAGAAAACAGCCCGATTACCTCACGTTACCTGATGGATCAGATTTGTTACAAAACAAAACACACAAGGCAAGTGGCCCTATAGAGAAAGCCTTTAACGTGGTGGAAAGAAATATTGCCAATAAAAGAGCAGCCCACATGTTTTATGCTTCTGCTTTGTCATTCAACTTAGCTAGGTACCCTTATTTCAGAAAATATTCTCAGACACTTGCTAACAGCAACATAGCAGGCTACTCTCCACCATCTTATGACAGGCTTCGCACTACTTTGCTTGCACAAGAAAAATCACACGTTCTTCGCAAGTTGCAACCCATAAAAGATACATGGAAGAAGAAGGGAACATCATTGTGCTCTGATGGTTGGTCGGATAGACAAAGGAGGCCTCTCATAAATATGATGGCTGCGAATATTGGAGGAGCTATGTTTCATAGTGCAGTTGATGCAAGTGGAAATACTAAGGATGCAAACTATGTACTAAGCTTATTTCTCCCTGTGATACAGGATATTGGAGAAGCGAATATTGTTCAAATTCTCACTGACAATGGAAGCAACTTCAAAGCTGCTGGGCAGATGATTGAGGATATGTATCCTCGCATTTTTTGGACACCATGCGTAGTCCAAAGTCTAAATTTAGCGATTAAGAGCATGTGTGATCCTTCAGAAATTGCCTCAAAATTCTGAGTGTAAATGGATGGCTGAGCTAGTTATTCATGTCCAAAGCATAAGAAACTTTATTGTTAACCACGGTATGGCGCTATCAATTTTCAATTGCTAATCAGATTTAAGTTTGCTACAGGTTGCTGAAACGAGGTTTGCTTCAAGTATTGTCATGGCAAGGCGTTTGAGAGATGTGAAGCTAGCATTAGAGAAGATGGTTATGGATTCTAGTTGGAAGACCTACAGAGGCGATGGAAAGAGCCCAACAGAAATCAAAGCTCAAGAAGTAAAGCAATGCATTGTCAATGATACTTGGTGGGACAAGCTGGAGTTCTTCTTGAGCTTTACAGAGCCATTAATGGACATGTTAAGGGCTGCCGATGCCAATGCGCCAGTGCTGTAATATCCCAAACCTAGGGTTAGCCGGTTAATATTACTTTAGCAACAAATTCTATGAGTGATATTCTTATGAGTTCTTAGGGATGATTAGCTTGAGCAGTATTATTAGTGACAAATTAAAATACCACCAGCTGCAGGAAAAAAAAAAGCAGTGCAAGAAAAAAATAAATGAAACTAGGCCGGTGACGCTTGAGAAGTTGTAATAAAATTTTAGTATATAATTAACGTTATATCTATTGAGTTATTTAAAAAGGGGGCATAGAGGAATTTAAAAATACCTGAGAGATTCAAGGTTAAAAAAAAAGAAATATTCTAGATAGATGCCAAAGGACGACCACCGATCAACCGACGACGCTACAGATGGATGTCAACGGTGATAGGGTCGGCGGTGGAAATGTTGGGTGGGATGAAATTACGTGTTTGCAGGTGTGTTCGTGTGTGTGTGGGACCAGTTATGGGCTGCAACCGGTGGAAATTTTCGGGCCATGGTCAATGGGGCTCATACGTTGATGCATAGTACCATGGCTGATGGTGCGCCCTTGCGTCCACATGATTATTTTATCCCGGGTGTAGGAGGGATTTCGGGCCCTAGTCAGGGGGGCTCGTACGCTGACCGCAGCATACCTACGATGTTTGATGTGAATTGAATGAATGATGATTGTACTCAGATTTGAAAATCTTTTCTTTTGAAATTTCATGTATATGTGTATATGTATATGAAGGACGTTTTTACGAATGACAATAATCAAATGTTTGATTTGTTGAAAGAAAACCCATGGCATGTTTTAGAAATTTCAAAACTATTTTAGGAACATGGCTGGTGTATTTGCTGGGCTTTTGCTCATTCCTTATTTTTCAGGTGACGACTTAAGGGAAGCAGAGCAGTATGAGCCACACAGGGGAGTAGTGCCCGAAGAGAACTTTTAGAATAATGAGTGCCCACTATTCGAATATTATAGTCTATGTTAATTTACGTTATGCTTGAACTGATGTAAGGAGCTTAGGTCTCCTCGAGTTTTATTTATAAGTTTTAAAGACATGTAATGAGAGTCACAGGTGTAGCAAGGCCTGACAGAGCCCTGGCAGGTGTTTGAATGGGCCTGCGGCCGGTCACGTGCCTAGCACACGGGCTTACCCGTGGGTTCGGGTCGTGACAGAAATGGTATCAGAGCATTACGGTTTTGGGATATTTGAGTTTAAGTAATGATTCCGCTGGTTAGGTTATAGCATCCTAAGTGATAAATTCCGTAGTGTGGTGCAATGCTCGAAGCTGCCATGATTGTGATTGATGTTTTGACTTGTGCTTTGAAGCTTATATGATTCTGTAGACTCGTTTCTAGGCTAATGAGAGCGAAGTGGGATGGGAAAGGATTAGGTTTTGGCCATTTTTTTTATCTGATATTTCAGCATAAGATTGAGATTTGAGCCAGTTACACAGTAGTTGACCGATACTACTTGCCTTTCAAATTGAAAGATTTTTAACAGTACCCGAAGAAGATGATGGGGAATAGGATTATGATCTTCTTGTGAATAGTTCTAACAGCTAATGGCTATAGGCTGTGTTGTGATTGAGAGATATAAGTGATATGGTAGATTAGAGATTTAAAGTTTGATGGATACGTGATATATGTGTGTAACTATATTTTGGGTACTTTTAAGGTAGTACTTTTCTCTGTGATTGGATTTTGGCAACAGTTTGAACCGGTTGTTTTGAGGTATTAGAATGCGTAACGAAAGCCTTGTGGTCAGAGTTTTCAGTCTGGGGGTGTGATGTGTAAGTGCCCATAGACATTGTTTAAACATATTGACTAAGCCCGGGTAGTATGTTTCATAGGTTGCCTGATTTATATTGATTTTTGTGTCAGACTAATAACAATAGATGGGAGAAACAATCACCACTAGGTGATCTCATGATTTGGTTAGTGAACACATTGTACTCGTTGATTTACATAAGTGAGATCTATTCCGCCTTTCATCTGACGACCTCTCTTTTGCCTGTAGGATGTCTAGATAAGAAGCCCATATTGAACCTTCTATGGTCAAGGGAAACTCCTCATTATCCCAGAAGATATTGTTGACCGAGGAACCTCAAGGGTCTAACCTAAGGACATTGACGAATCCACATTCTAGGGCCATATGGGCACGTACATCTGGCAAAGAAGGGTACGCGTGCTAGAATTAGACCAGCAGCTAGAAATAGACTTCAGGAAGATGACGCCTTTCTGCGAAAGGAACTGCACAAAACTCAGAAAGGCAAATGGAAGAACTTTCAAGGGAACTCAGCACCTTAGGAAAGTAGAAAAGCTAGATCGTTACCATGCCACAGGTGTAATCACTTTCATCCCGGTCGACTCTGTAGGTGGAAAACGAGGAATTGTTTCTCATGTGGACAAGAGGGTCATTTTGTTAGTGATTGCCCTAGAATTGGACCACAGAGTCAATGAAATGAGGATGCAACAGGACCCCGGGTAACGACAAAGGTTCTTGCAAAAACCCAGCAGGACTCGCAGGCATTCGATTCAGTGGTTACGGGTGCGCTTTCCATTCCTTCCAAAACTTGCAAAGGTGTTTTCTGATTTAGTATTGCAGACATGTATCTTGGTTCTAATGAACGAAAATGGTTGAGTATGTTATTTTAGTTGGCCATGGTTTAAGTCGAGCTTAAGTTAAGAGCATATTCTATTGGTGAAGTTTCTTTAGGTTGATCTTGGTGATTATGACATATGTCTTAAAGGTTATAGATACCATTAGGAGGACTTACTTCGTTGGGTGAAGCTGGACATGGATGACTGGAGATATGTGTTTCTAGTTGCCGAAGCTGGATCGAAGTGTAAAGACCTAGGGACTTTCGGAAGGTTATGTGATCTCTTGAACTTTTATAAGTGTTAGGGTGTGAATAATGACCAAGCAAGTTTGAGCTTAGCATTAAGGTTAGGACAGGAATTATGATATTAAATATTCGCCAGTGATAAATTGGTGCAGAGTCTAGACACTGCCCTGCTATTATGTTGGTTGCTATATGTCTGAGTTAAGTAGCAAGATCTATTGTCTGGAGGTTGTAAGTATAATAAAATTCGAGGTCGAATTTCTTTTACTAGGGAGAAGATACAATATCTTGATCTCAAATTAGTCTTACGGTTGATTTTGATGAATATACTTGATTCTCTGGAAATTTGATCAATTAGTGAGATTTTACGGTTTAGAGACGATTTAGTTTTAAAATGAAGAAATGTGAATATAGCATTTATAATTAGCAAATGATCTAATTTGAGAGTATAAATCTTAAACGCATTCTTTGTTGGTGAGTTAAAGTGAGTTTTAAGTTCAGTGTCGTGATGAGAGATGAGATCAGACAAGATGAAGAGTAGCAATCTAGTAATGCAAAGTTGAGGTATGGCTTATCAATGAATTAAAGTGTGTTAAATGCATATCACGCATCATGTGCTTTAAGGTCGTTGGGTGCACGTACTCATAAAGTTGCTTGAAATTATATCCGAGTTTGATTGTGAACTCTTTAGATAGATTTAGTCATGTAAGCACTTGAGGTGTTAGGTTCGTTGGTATCTGAGATCAAACATGATTAAAATCAACTATGCAAGGAACACAAAATTTCGAGGACAAAATTTCTTTAAGGGGGAGATATTGTAATATCCCGAACCTAGGGTTAGCTGGTTAATATTACTTTAGCAACAAATTCTATGAGTGATATTCTTTTGAGTTCTTAGGGATGATTAGCTTGAGCAGTATTATTAGTGACAAATTAAAATACCACTAGCTGCAGAAAAAAAAAAGCAGTGCAAGAAAGAAATAAATGAAACTAGGCCGGTGACGCTTGAGAAGCTGTAATAAAATTTTAGTATATAATTAACGTTATATCTTTTGAGTTATTTAAAAAGGGGCATAGAGGAATTTAAAAATACCCGAGAGATTCAAGATTAAAAAAAAAATTATGCCTTAAAAGTTAAAAGGGGGAAAAGAAGAACAATGAGAGAAGGAGGGAGAGAGAGGCGCTGGCCCTAGTAGGTCTGCAATGCCGGCGCTGCTTCTGGCCACACACACAGCCACCGGCGAGCAACTTCAGTCGCCCCCTCCACCGAGAACCCCCGCACAACACCTTCGCAACCACCGTGCAGTAGCCAAGGTGCCGCTGCCACCGCCAAGCCGTCGTGCGATCGCTATCGCCGGCAGTCCCATCACCAACCAACGCCTCTTTCGGATCACGGCAGCCCCATCACCGGAGATCAACTCCGGCTATAAGCCTTCACCGGATGCCGCGACTGTCGTGCCGTAAATTAAGCGCCGTTGCCACCATCAGCTCATTCTCAAAACCGGCCAACAAAAAAAAAGAAATATTCTAGATCGATGCCAAAGGACGACCACCGATCAACCGACGACGCTACAGATGGATGTCGACGGTGATAGGGTCGGCGGTGGAGATGTTGGGTGGGATGAAATTAGGTGTGTTTGCAGGTGTGTTCGTGTGTGTGTGGGACCAGTTATGGGCTGCAACCGGTGGAAATTTTGGCAACGGGACACCTGACCGGTAAAGGTGGCGTCGTCGGAGCAACCGCCCAACCTTTGGTGTGGCAGAGCTTTGGTTGTCGTTCGCCACCGCGGACGCAAGGAGCCACCACCGTGGCATACTGCCCCCAGTTGGTGTTGATTTTTTTGTAAATGAGTTTTAGTGGTGCACTTGTGTGTTGGTGACAGTTCAGTGGTGTCGTTTAGCGGCAGTGTTAGCAGTGGGTGAAATGGATTGAATTTGGTGCTTTGTGTTTGCAACTGTGGGTGTACGGTGTGTGTGCATGGAGTTGTTTTGATTTTCGGTGCGGTGCGGAGTGGAGGTATCACGATGGTGCTTGAGACGGCTGGAACGATATCATGGCGGTGCTTGCAATGTTTGGAATGGGCTAAATTGTGATGGTGCATGTGTGTGTAATTGTTGTGATGGAGGGTGTATGACTGTGTGATTGTGGTATCTGGATAATTGTGCGTGTGCACTGGTGGGTGTACGTTGCCTGTGTTTGAGCAGATGTGTATATTGTGTAGGTGTGGGGTAATTTCTGCAGTTGCGTGAGGTGAATAAGCACGTTGTTGTGTAGGCAACACGGTAGTGCGTAAAGCCTTTTTATGTGTGAGTAGCAATACGATGGTTGTACATCTACTGTGTGGTGAGAGTGTGGTCGTGTACAGTTACGTGCCTATCTTGGTTGTGTGTTTTCCAGTGTGAAGGGTGAGTATTAGGTGCTTGGACGATTTTGGAAGTGACGGGTTACTTGGATGAAAATCAAATGGTAAAGTTCAGTTGTACGGCTATGTGGTATGGTAAGTACGTGTGCGTGGTGTACCATATGTGTACATGGTGTAGGTGCGCCGTATGCTTGCGAAGGCGTACCCTATGCATGTATGTGTTTTGGTTGAGAAAGCGCATAGGCTATGAGAATATATAAAAGGGAATTGTTAGCGTGAGCTCTAGCGATTAACTGGGTACTATTTAGCGCAAGGTTGCTTGCTTGGTTATTAGAAACGGGTGACTGAGGGAAATTCGGCAACGGTGATGAAATGCCTGAGAATGACATGGTGAACTGGGCACGATTTTAGACGGGTTGTGTAACAGGCGGTCGAGTACGGCGTCTGATTTGTTTGAGAAAATATCCGACAGGAATTCTGCATTTTTCCTCAATGATGCCCTTCCGGTTATAGTGAAGTCGGGGCTATGGAGATGAAAGGAATGGCCTTAACGGTGCTATTGGTCAAACGTAACAACTGATCATCGCGCTACATTTTGGATCGAGGAAATATGTCAGCAACAAGTAAGTACTCCTGTCATGTTCCTTCGTATATTATTTGCAAAAACTATAATATGTATATATGTTTTGATCAATTGAAGTTCAAAGATTTATTCTGCATATGTTTTATTTATAAAATAGTTGATGAGAAATGCAATTTGAAAGAATGCCATGGAATGTCGTGTGAGTCATAAAATTTTACTGAGTACATGTTAATGAGCAATGAAACTTGTCTTGGTTGCTGTGCCCCATATCCAACGGGGGAATGTTGGATTTCAGGCCCTGGTCAACGGGGCTCATACATTGATGTATAGTACTATGACTGGTGGTGCGCCCTTGCGTCCACATGATTATTTTATCCCGGGTGTAGGAGGGATTTCGGGCCCTAGTCAGGGGGGCTCTTACGCTGACCGCAGCATACCTACGAAAAGAAATATATGTGTTTGATGTGAATTGAATGAATGATGATTGTACTCATATTTGAAAATATTTTCTTTTGAAATTTCATGTATATGTGTATATGTATATGAAGGACGTTTTTACGAATGACAATAATCGAATGTTTGATTTGTTGAAAGAAAACCCATGGCATGTTTTAGAAACTTCAAAACTATCTTAGGAACATGGCTGGTGTATTTGCTGGGCTTTCGCTCATTCCTTATTTTTCAGGTGACGACTTAAGGAAAGCGGAGCAGTATGAGCCACACGGGAGAGTAGTGCCCGAAGAGAACTTTTAGAATAATGAGTGCCCACTATTCGAACATTATAGTCTATGTTAATTTACGTTATGCTTGAACTGATGTAAGGAGCTTAGGTCTCCTCGAGTTTTATTTATAAGTTTTAAAGACATGTAATGAGAGTTTTATTTGAATTTCTGGAAGTCCGTAAATTAGAATTAATTTGGAGTCACAGGATTGTAGTAAGGCTTGGCAGAGCCCTGGCAGGTGTTTGAATGGGCCTGCGGCCGGTCACGTGCCTAGCACACGGGCTTACCCGTGGGTTCGGGTCGTGACAAGTGCTACATCTAATCTATGACATGTGGGACACAATGATCGAGAAAGTGAAGTTGATAATCTTGGAACACGAAGAAGAGAACATAATCACAGGTAAATCAGCTTTTTTTGATGTCATCCACAATATTTTGGAGGCTAGATGGAACAAAAGCAACACTCCGTTGCACTGTATGGCACATTCCTTGGTTCCAAAGTTCTACAGTGTCGTGTGGCTTGAAGGAGGGACTAACGGAACTGAGAGATTATCCCCCCACGAAGATCAAGAGGTGTCAATGAATAGGATGAAATGCTTCAAGCGTCTTTTCCCAAATCAAGAAGATATTCGGAAAGTTTGTGTCGAGTATGGTGCATTTTCAAGTGGCTCTGGCTATTTCAACCAAGCTCGTGTCATTGAGGCAAGAATGTATGAAGAACCGTTATCGTGGTGGGCTAATCTTGGTTCTTCCACACCATTTGGCGTTCAAGCTACTCTCACAGCCCGCATCATCGTCCTGCTGTGAGAGAAATTGGAGCACATATTATGTGATTCAAAGTATCAAAAGGAACAAACTGGCAACAAGCAGAGCTGAGGATTTGGTGTTTGTTCACTGCAATTTTTGACATATGGCTAGGAAAAAGAAGGCATACACTGAGGGAGCCACAAAGTATTGGGACCTATGTAAGTTCTTTGGTTAAATTCTTTTATCTATTTAGAAGACTCAACATTGATCAAGCATTTGTTAAGAGTATACTGAAATTTTACATGGTTGCAATCTTTTGTAGGTGGAGACAAATTCGATATTGATGGACACGCGTTGATTGAGCTAGCAGAACTATCCCTAGATGTACCATAGATTGAAGCTGTCACCTTTGATGACAATGTGGAGAAACTACCAGTAGAAGTTGATGAACTTCAAGCTCAAAATATGGATGTCGATCACAGTGGGGACGAAATGGAGTAGGCTGCTCACTGCTGCAAGTCTAATAATACCTTTTGTGTCCATATGTCCATATGAGTTTTAACCAATTAACCATATGGTCCATATCTGATCTTTCACTTAAACTTTTGTAACTCTGAAATGATGATATTTAATATATGCTGTGATGTTTATGAGTTTATCTTTTAATAAACTTAGGCATTCTAATTTCTAAAATAACTCAGTGTAAGCTGCTAAGTGCTGATCTGTTATTCTATCTCTAGTATTATTGTGTTTATCACTTTATCTTTGATTTGGTAATTGGTAATGCTCATTGCTCAGCAAGCTCCAACTTCAAAAACTTGAGAGTTCAAACTGGTCAAGTCAATTCTATGGTGCAAGAAGGTGCATAGGACTGTAAGTCTTGTCCTCTTCAGTTTAGTAGCTTAAAGTATCTAATTCTAATCATATTATGAAGTATCACCACGCCATCTATGATCTAACATCATTATTTGATTTATTTCAAAATGAAAACATTCATATCAAGATGAGGATCGCTGGCTGTGTTATCGTTTGATCAATTATCGGAAACCAACTGACAAGTGACAACAACAACTTCAGCAACAGCCAACAGGTACTTTGCCACCCTCTCCAATAGTCCAATTTAATACATATCTTGATGCTCTACCTCAGATTCCTAGCATTCTATTCAGAATATTTATGTCTTGTAATTGGTTATAGATGGTGTTTAGTAACGCACTACGGTAGGAATATAAATGTAATATAGATATTACGTACGACGTGTCCCCGTACCCGTGTCCAACTTTTGGACGGTGTCCACGTATCCTAGAATTTCGAAAATAGGCGAGACCGACACTCGGACACGTATCCGATCCGGACACCGACACCGAGTCTATGTAACATAGCTTGCAGCCCAACATAAAAACCAAGAAGAATTGAACTACATATTTCGCATGGATCATAAGTAGGTTTTGTTGTGGTTCAATTTTAGTGATATGATGAGTTGTTGGTCTTTTAAATTACATATCATCAGGTCCAAATGTGATGCCTTAGATAAGAAGCTGACGGGAAAGCAACTAAAAGAGAAAAAATAATGCCGCACTTGTAAAAGTTTGGCTATCATGTATGCATTATGAAGCCTAGTTCAGGGTGAAACTTACCTATAGACAAATAGAAGTAGTGCCTTGCATCCTCCATGCTATGAACTGCAACAATGGCAAGGGGGATCACAAAATGGAGCGAAGCCTTCTCATGAACATGCCACCCAAACGTAAAGCCACATGAGTAAGCGTAGGCTACCCATCTAGTGATCATCCTTGGCTGTGGATCTTTCCATGCCTTGATAAGACAAGGAAATATGGCTAGCAGGACCATAGTGAAGGTAATCAAGGGGGTGACCTGCAGATTAACATTTGTCCAGATATAAGCCAATCTTGGCTGATATATAGAAAACAATGATAAAAAAGTTGGTCAAAAGATAATATTGACAAAAGTTAAGAAAGTCAACCCCTCGTGACCCCATTATGCTGAGAGTACAATCTGCAACTTATTAACTAAAATGGAAAGAAGTCCAACAGGATAAGCGCTTCAAATAGCCCAGAACAAATGAAAGCCAAATGATGGCAATGATCAACAACACAAGCATTCTAACTGGTCTTTTTGCTAGGTCTATGTCATCACTAGTTAGTCACTGCTGATAAGAAGCTGGTCACGTAGATTAAAACATGACATATTGTTGATTGGCAATAACAGTTATTACATCCATCTAATGGAACAATGTAATGGGAAAATTAATGTAGGTAGTACAGCAAAAGGAGAGGAGGTAATTCGATAGTTACCCTAGGAAGTACAGCAAAAGGAGAGGAATCCCCAACTAGCCCACCGGTGAATGAAGCTGTAGGTGCTTGAATATTGAATCCCAGTTTCGCAAGCAAGAATGCTAGTATCTTATCCAAAATTATGTAGAAAACCCAAAAGTTGGGAGCCCAATAAGCATGGCAGAGTCCCCTGCCAAAAGGGAACATGCGTCTGAAAACTACCTGTATCTGCAGGAAACTAGTTTACGGTTACGCAAATAGTGACAATAGCATAATATGGATAGCATAATATGGCATTGAATGATACTTTCCAAGAGTAAAATTGATCCTTATGGCAGCTTGCAGAAAAACCAAAGCGCACAGTGGGTTCAAGTTGCACGATAGTATGTCAAAACTTTAAGTTGGATTTAAGAATCTTTTACTTTACTTTTTTCTTCTGCATATGATAACTAGAATGCCATTATAAGTAATTGCCTCCGCATTTAGCACTACAAAAATGGTCCATAAGCTGCTACAAAAACCACGGCAACCAATGTCCCCATCACCACCAGCCGCCCAAAGCCCTTCACCAACCCGCCGTGACAGTAATGCCGGAACAAATACACGAAATAAACCGGCGCCGCCACCGCAAACAAATGTTTAAAGCTCAGCAGAACCGCAAACACAAACCCTCCACACAAATCCCTCCCTTCCTCCAGCGCCGCAAGCGAGACCAACAAAACCCCCAGAAGAAAGCCATTGTACTGAAAGTGCACATGGTCCACAATCACCAGCCCAGGCGACCCAACAACCAAAGCCCAAGTCAGGAATCGCCTCTTAAACCGTACATAGCGAGTTAATCGATAAATGCCGTAGTACAAAACGGGGTCAGACGCTATGACGGTGAGCCTATGGAAGAGGATAAAGGAAGGGGAGGAGAAATTGAGGCCCTTGTGTAGGTGTGCGATTGTGGGGTCTACGAGGTGGGCGACAAGGGAGATGAGGTGCTCGAAGTGGGCGAAGAAGGGTGGGTAATCGAGGGTCCATGGGCTGGTCTCGTCGGAGTACCATTGGGCCAGGGGGAGGGTATGGGTGAGGGCCAGCCAGTGGCGGTGGACCTCGAAGTCCGTGCTGCGGTAGGCTGGGACGAGGAGGAGCTTGGTGCAGGTGGCAAGGAGGGAGAGCCAGGCAAGCTCTGTGATGAGCCTGTGGATCTGAGATCGGTTCTTTGGGTCTTTCATGGCGTCGCCGGCACGTGTGACTGGACAGAGCGGTGGTGCGGTGACACAAGTGTTTTGAGCAATTTCTTGGCACGTCATGTTTAATCATGTCATAATTGCCATGTCAGATGCCACGTTGAAGATGAAAGAGATCCCGTGCAGTTGTTATTCATTTTTCTTTTTTGATGAAATCGCTTATCATTAAACTTACGAAAATATGAGTATTAATAATTATGGTGTAGATCGGAATCTTTGCCCTAATGCAATCCAAATATTGATATAAATTAAGACTAGGAGGGGGCATATTTTACAAGTGTGTGTTGTTTGCACTGCTGTTGTCTTCCGATATTCATGGTTCACGTGAAGTTCAGTTGTTCAATCAAGCACCTGCAATCAGGCGCTCTTTTATTGCGGTAAACTAGCACGCAATCAAATATCTAGAAACGAGTAAGAGATGTTGGTCGACGTCACTATTTTGGCATTGAGGTTAATTTTAAGATTTAGGGAGTGTTTTTTTTTTTAGCAATAACCAATCTTTTCCTTAGAGCCCATTGTTCAGCTTTTGCGGAAGCATGTGATCGAGTTGCCCAAGTGGTATTCGATGAAGCCTCCTAGCACCTAATTTGCCGGTGCTGGACTTCGATGCACCATCAAATATTAAGCTTGTGCAGCCCACAAGAAGAGGGTGCCATATATCTATGTTGTAGAGTGGCTAATTGGTTGGATAATATTAGAGGGAAAATCTTGGGCATTTAAATGACTCCTTCATATGAGATAAGGTGTGGAAAGTTTTGCTTTCGAAAATATGTATACATCTGCTGTGGGAAAGAAAATATTCCAGGGAAGAGCATTTTTGGAACTAGTAACAGATGATGGGGAGGTATGCCCTAACCAATTAGAAAAGGAAAAGGTAGGGGATGTCAAGCACAATGTGGGCCTAGGGATGAGGTCCCATATGGGCTTCAGGCTATGGTGTATTTTGCTAAGGATATACAAAATATCTTTGGGTCTATTCAGACAAATTTGGCAACTAAGGTGGGGATAATGTGGCAATGATGGATAAGCTATCTAGATGATAGTCTATCCTTAGAGGCAAGCGACAAAACATGTCTTGTAACATTTCAAAATTTTTCAGAACGTTAAATTATCGATCAATCAATCATTTAATCATTTAATTACCTCAATTAGATAAGGAAGCCCCAATGTGTATTAGAGCTTCTACAGTAGCTCTAACTCTCAATTATATTATTCTTAAATAAAACACTAAAATTAAATACTCGTGAAACTAAATTAAACATTACTTTCCGTCACAGGGGCTTAACAAAAAGAAATAATAGAATTTCCAATCGACTTCTTATTCAGGCTCTAATCACTCCAAATATCCTATTGTTGGTTATCACATGCGTAAAGAAAATCAAAGGAGAGTGAGCTTTTGTTCCAGTAAGGTCGATCAAATATTTAAAAATAACAAAACGATTAGGACCATTTTACATTTACAGTCAAATGATAATTTTTAAAATAAATTTTTAAATAAAACCAATGCATTTCGATATAAACATAGAGACGAGTATCAACTCAATCCCTTAATCAATAATTATTTCAAAACACTTCAGGTACAATAAAACAGAAGCAGTAAACATTAAACATGAGCAGTACACTATAGCAAAGTCACTCCAGCAATGCTCAATAAGCTTCACATGTGCATATGTACACTGGTTAGTCCGTTTAGTTACTAGTTTATCCTAACCAACAGACCATCCTTATAACCCCAACAATACGCACCATCCTTATAACTCCTAGGATTAATAACTCATGTCAACATTTCGAAAAAATAAATATTATTGAAAATGCTTTACGATAATCGAATCAATAAATAGATAAGAATGAGAAGAGATAAGTATAACTTAGAATATTTTATGGTGAGCAAACCGGTAAACTTATGAGAATGAAACAAGATTTCCAAACGATCGCTATGAGGCTCAAATTAGGGTTTCATAGGCAATATCCAAATATTTTCAAGAAAATTTTGTAAAACCATAGTTCCACGGAATTTGCAAAACAGTTAAGATTAAAACACGTAAATTCAAAATGATAAGTAAGGTTCAAAGAAAAAAATCCTTACCTCGATCCAAGCTAAGCAATGCTGCCAAACCTCGATCAATAACCACTACTTAGATTGGCAATCCATTTGTTAGAACATAATCTATGCTACAATATTATAAATCTAATGTCAACTACCCACCACGTGCTCACTTCTAATTCCGAAATAGCTCAACTCAAAGCGGGTCTCATAACCAACCTGACAAAAAACCATGAACGCTCCTTAATACATAATGATATCCTAAAATTCATAATAAATTATAATAAAATATTTTTATTACTTAAAACATTATAAAAATCCAAAGTATGAATTTTTGAATATTTTTAAAATAAAATTATTTCTTTAAATATAAGAAAAACTCATAAATAGTCATAATTATTTCTAGCTGAAAATAAAGTCTCATAATTCTTATAACAACTTTAAAAATATACATAAATTATAGAAATAAAAATCAGAGATTAAAAGGCATTAAAAGTATTTTTAATTTATTCATTTTACTAAAACCAATGCGACACTGAAATGAAAGCAAATCAACTCTAAAACTTACCAAATTTAATCTGAGACTTATTTGTACCCTAGAAACATTACTATAATTTTTGAAAACATTTTTCATGAGTTTAATGGCTCCGAAAGCATTTTACAAATCTAAAGTTATAGAAAATACTAAAAATACATACGATTCCAGAATATTATAAAATTTTATCAGAAATTCTAGTATATCCTAAGGTATTCTAGTGTCTAATTTCACGTGCTAACAATCAGTATACAATATATAACGCAAGCACCAAACTTAACTCAAACTCAAAACCCGATCTGCACTTTCCTTCTTTTTCTCTTCTGCACTCTCTTACCTAATGTACTCACAGACCTACAACCCAACTGTAAAAATACATATGTTACCATTATAAACACACATATATACACACAAACACACCCACAATTACACACATTCATGCACCCAGCAATCACACACACTCATACACAAACACACATTGGTTATACAACAAAATTTCATATCTTCTCAAATCCACTGCCTCACGGCAGTGGGTATTCTCTTCTTCATTATTATTTTTTTATTATTTCAAACACAATATATACACAAACACAATATCATGCACATAATAAAATGCATCCTACACACCCACACATGCACAGACTCACGCACACAACACACATAAACACACCACACACAACATTCACACACACACATGGCACACACATGTATACAAAGACTCGTGCACAACACTTACACCCAGCTGCCTCATGGCAGCTTCATTTAGTCACATATGAGCATTTTGCGCGGGCGCGCGCAAACACACACACATGTTACACATAAAAACATGCACTTGAATGGGTTTAGACACACAAACATGCAAGCACGCACCCTTCCATTACACCCCAACCCATTACATACTCACACGTAAGACACACACAAAACCCATCAGGCAGTAGCTCGTCCTTGTATCTTCTCTTCCACCTCAAAATCACACACATTCTCTCATGGATGACGGCACCCACCATTACATATATGTATTGCACACACATACAATCACAACGCGCGCACAGCTACATAGCTTCCCCCCCCCCACACTCTCTCTATCTCTACACCGTAGCCTCTAACAATCACAAAGCACACACAGTTGAAGAGATTAGTGAGCCGTGATTCAGAATTTTGGGCCTTCGTTATTATATCAGGAATGCTTCAATCTCAATGCATTTTGGTTGACCTGTTGTGTAAGAAACAAATGTCTCTCTCTGCCACTTGGGAAATTAGTTTCCAAGAAAGAATTATTCCTTATGGGTTGTTTCTTATTAAAATCTTCATGCATTCCTCTTATGAGCAAACTTATTTAATTATCATATTTTTAAAATTCAAGCAAATTTTTGGAAACCCCCCCCCCCTTTTGGTATTCAGCCGCTTGTTGGTGCATTCATTTTTGGTTCAAAATGCCAAAACTTTCGTAACTGTTTAGAAGAAAAAATTAAGAATGCAAAGAGAAAGAGAAAGAAAACCTAAGAAACTTACATGTTAAAATGCAAACACTGACAAAATTACAATTAGATATTGTTAACAGAAGCAATTATTTAGTAAGAGCAATTATGGTGTGCATGTAATGATTGTCTAAGTGAGAGATAAAAGAGAGATATATATTAGAAATGGAAGTGAGGGTCCAACCAAAAAAGGGCCAGAATGAGGGCAAGAAAAGGGCCAAAAACCGGGTCTGGCCGGGCTAGCCCTAAAAACCCAGGCTAGGCCCTAAAAAACAGGCTGATTTTGGGCCAGCCCATTTTTTAGGGCCTAACCCAAGCTTTTTAGGGCCGGGCCAAGCCTGAATAAAATCCCCAAAAAATAGGCTTGGCCCTAGCCCTGGCCCTAGACCTGGCCCAAGGCCCTCTAGGTTAGGGCCTACACTGTTCATGGTTAGGGCCGGGCCAGCTCGGGCCAATTTAGGGCTTGGTCAGGCGGACCCGCGGGCGGCCTGGCCCTGCGGGCGGCGTGGCCCTTTTGACATCTCTAAAGAGGCCTGAAACCTCATCACCTAGAGTTCGAAAAAAACCTTGTAAATTGGTTAGAAAGACCTACAGCTCAAATTTAAATGGTTAGTTCAAGGTTGGCCATTTTATGAATGAGGCATATGAGAGTTTTGTTAACATCTGTTAGTATAAAGTTTATTGAGAACAAGTGATGTGGAGGCAGTGACATCATGTGTCATGAATGTGATTTACTTAGAAGATTATAAAGTATTTGCGATTTATCGTTGATGCAAGTGGTTAAGCCTTGATTTATATGACAATATAGAGATAATTTTTAAATCTGGTACATCTCATCTAATTGAATTACAAAAAATTATCGAATTAGGCATAGATAATTTTTCAAAATTTAGAAAAAAAATATTAGGACTAACTAGTCCATCAAAAACTAGAAAAATGGATTCAGGGACTAAGTGATACGAACAAAAGATGTTAGGCACTCATAAGATTTTAGTCTCTATTTTATTTCTATTGATTTTTGGCCTTAAACACATAAATATGCAATAAAACAAACTAACTGTGATTCTACATCATTAGTTTTAATTCGACAACGGGGGTCATATGGCCTAGCATCTGGTTAGACAAACTAGAATCAAAACCATCATAGTTTGAATTGGGAGCACCTATATTCAATCGTAGATTCAAAATAAGAAATGAAATGAAAGGATTCTTTTCGATAGTTTTTGCGTCATGGAAATGTGATCACAGGGAAGGGAAAAATACTCTAGATTATTACATGTAACTAGCCGAGAAAGCAATATATATAACTAGCGAGTGCGCTTGCCTAGAAGACCTAGGAACACTTTGTGAAGGTTTTACGATGCAAGTGACTTAAAAATTATGCGAAATGAATATCAAAGGCTAAATTCCCTTAAAAGATGATCTATTACTTCTATATAAGAAATTGTATGAAAGCTCTAGGGAAAAAAGACTGATCCTTTGAAATGTAACCAAAGACTCTATTTATAGAAGTCTGCGGTGCCAGATTTGATAAAGATGACTATTAAATATGTTTTCAGACAATAAAGCAGAATATTTGATAAAAATCACAAAGAAAAGTTAACTAACCTCCTGGCTCATCCCATAACTTTTTTGGACATTTTAGAGTTTTTTTTAGGGTTTTTATTTTTTTAATAAAATAAAATGGCGACTCCTAAATTTTTTTATACCATTTCCAAGTTTTGAGGGATTTTTTAAGGTGGATTGCTACAAATGGGCATGACAGTGAGCTAAATTCAAGAATCTAGGGGGATGACTCTGCAACTTCCCTAATAGTATGGGGGTGCATAGCAGTATGGGGGTGCATAGCACTGGTGGCAGGGAAAAGTGGTTGTAAACGAGAGAAGTAAATAGACGAAAAATTCAATTTTTTTTCAAGGCCCAGCTGCATAATTGGTCATGTAGTCCAAGGATTCTATTTTTCTTCTCTAGCAACCAGCAACAAAACCACCTTTCTTACTTGCTGCAAAAGAACCCGTTCTCGTTGGCCATCGCTGTGATTATAACCTAAACCTTCAACAACCCATGACCAACCTTTGACCTCATCTGCTACAAAAAAGGTCAGTTATTTTTTCGTGCAAAGCCCCGGAGTTTGAAGATTCAGACAATGATGTCTTGGATGAGAATTCACAAGCTAGTCACAATGTGGAACCAATCCTTCAGAGCTTGATCTCTAAGGCATTACCCACTCTTTCTATAGAAAATGATGGTTTACTCTTAGATCAGAGTACTCTTCAGTCGGTTTGTAATGCCCCTATTGACAGTGAAAAAGCCTTCTCGGTTGCAAATATTCTCAAAAAAAAGAAGCTAAACCCTAGCTCTTCTGAAGCTCGGAAGATGGTTTCGCACAACCACTTGATTAAAAGGAAATATTGCATCCACCCAGGTTTTCTCAAATCTCATATGTGCAACCATCATCTTTATCTTTTGTTGCATCACATAGTTTCATATCAGCTGCTTTATTTAAAATCAGTGTACTCATCTAGATGCTTCTACACTCTTAAAAGGAAAACCCCTAAGTCTAGTAAACAAACCTCTCTCAGCAAGAAAGCAAGATTTTCTGAACCTAATTTCCATGCATGGATTTCGGGTGTTGTCCCCCAATAACCCCTTCATCCGAAATGAGAATTCTCAGTCGGAACCCCAGGGACCTTGGTCAACCCATAAAGGTTCGCACAGTCAAAGACTTGATCAAAAAACACAACTAGGATATTCTTTTTTCTACAAGAAACCCTCATCCCCTCCTCCAATGTATGTTCTCTCTTTTTTAGAATAGGGCATACCTTATCTACTGATGTCAAACCTCTATCGATCCCTAGCAAAAGAGGAATTAGTGGTGGCCTTTGGCTTGCATGGAAAACCTTTATTTTGGCCTCTGTTATCTACTCTGACTCACACCTCTTGCTCCTCAAAATTACTTCCCTTTCCTCCTGAATCTGGTTGGGTGCATTTATTTATGGCCACCCTAACCCTAACCTAGGACATATAAGGGAAACCCGGTCCTACATCTCTTGGATTCTTTTGCAAAACCCGGGACCTCTTTTCATCATTGGTGACCTTAATAAGTCAAGAGCAGCTATGAAAAATTGGGTCCCATGCTTTGGCCATCCATGAAAGACCTGCTTTCTTAGACTTCATCTCTCTATTGGTACTGATTAATTTTTAACTCGGATTGGACCCTAATTGACTTGGACCAGCAACAGATCAAATGAATTGTGTACCTTTGAAAAATTGGATAAAGCAATGGCAAATTCCAGCTGGTTTAGCATCTATCCCCAAGCTATGGTTCAAAATTTGGGTGTTCAAATCTTGGACCATGCCCCATCTTACTGGATATCTCCCCTTCGTGGTCCCGAGCAAAACTTCCCAAGTCCTTCCAAGCTTTTTGGCTTTTACACCCAGACTGTTACAAACTGATCAAAAGCTCGTGGCAATATAAAACCCTGGGCTCACCTCTATATCATCTTGTTGAAAAAGGAAAATACATCATGAAAGGATTAAGAATATGGATGTAACATCCCCAAAATTTTCGAAATGCTAACACTCACTCAATCTAATCCTCAATTATCCAATCAATACAATCCCACTAAGGAAACCCAATAACCTCCAGATCAAAGCACTATAACAATTCAATTAACTCGGCAACCTTCTAAACACATGACGAATTTAAAGTACTGATTTATTAAATTACACACTAGTTCCCTCGCAAGGGCTTAAATAACAATTAATGAAAATACTAAGCTATTCCATAATCAAGCTCATTGGTTCCAAACTCTTACTGTCGATTATTTCCTGCGTAAAGGGACAGAAAAAGGGAATGAGCTTTTGAGAGCTCAGTAAGGCAGCTCAAAAATTCAAAAAAGAGAATACAAAAGATTATCAGATTCATTTCAAAAACAATAAGGGAAGAGATTCTACTCAATCCCTAAAAACAGATATAGAGACAGAAACAATTTCAATCACACTAAAACTCTACATATGATATTGAACATTAGTGATATGCAAAGCCACACAGGCAGTGTAGGGTAATCACTTAGCAAAGCCACAAAGGCGATGCTCAATAACACTGTGATTACATATACATATGAACACTAGCTAGACCCTCAAGGTACTAGCATCACCCGACAATAACGGACCATCCTTATATCACCCCCGATACAGACCATCCTTATAACTCCTCAATACACTAACTCATGTCAATATGCAGAATGCAATAAACGTGTAAAGCTCAAAACAGGGTATTAAAGGCAACGATGCAATTCATAACAATTATAACAAAGGAAATTCGATAACAATTTAGAAAAATATTCAAGAAAACAAATGGATGAAATTGGATTTCGAATAGAAATGCCTTATCTCAATCCAAGTGTTGAAGCTAAAAATACTCTCAATCAAATCCTCGGTGTTAACCTAGGTTGACAAAGTCATTTATCAGAACACTATCCATTCTGCTATATTATAAACATAATATAACTATCCACAACGTATCCATTTCTCTACCCGGAAATGATGAAACTCGGAGCAGTTTCACACACGGCCAACCTACCCTGAACTCCCACACTCTTCGAGACTCAAAATTTTTCCAAAAGTGTTCTTAACGTTCATTAAGCATTATTTATAGCTTAATACAACATATGGAATAAAAATAAATTTTGTTTTGATTTGTTTATTTTTGAATTAAAAATAATTTTCTTAAATACACTAAAACCAATAAATTGCCATAATTGCTTCTAGCTGGAAAAAAAGAGTCATAATTTTTATACAAACCTTAGTATATGTATAAAAATTATATAAATAAAAAATCAAAATTTAAAAGGCATTGAAACTATTTCTCTATTTTTTATATTGCCAAATTCAATGCGATATGGGAAATGGTAATAAATCAACTCCAAAAATTACCAACTTTATACTGAGTCTTTTTTATATACTATAAAAACATTACTCAAAAATTTTCAGAACTTTTCATGAGTATTAAGGACTCCAAAAGATTTTACAAATCTGAACTCGCATAAAATATTAAAAATACATGCATTTTCAAGAAATTACCATCTTTTCCTAGAAATTATAACTTAGCTTAGAGTATTATACTTTAAAATTTTACATATTAACAATCACTCTACACTACCCCAAGCATGCATCGTACTTAATGCTAACCCGATACCCACTAACTGTATACTCAAAACTCACTTCCCTTCTTCTCCCTCACATGTCTGTCCAAACCCAGGAGCTACTGTTCACGCAGCTTCATTTTCACCTCCTAGCACAGTACAATTTAATCTATTAACATACATGTAAACCCTAAATTAATCTATACATTTGTGCACCCTACACACGCGCTCAAACCACTTGCACACACATATATCCCACACCCACTACCTCATGGGAGTGGGTCTTCTTCTTCCTTCTCCTTTTGTACTCACTCTTGTTATTCCCAAGCATACACAGTAGGTCATTCACCCCACTCACTTTCACTGCACACCCATATTTCACTCCACTCACTACTTACACACACACAACACACACTCATATTTCTCCACATACCCACTTCCGTGAGGCTCTCCCTCTTCCTTCTTTCATCTCACTGACACATAATATAAACACATTTTTGCACACATGCACATCAAGTGCTCACACACGCCTACACTTTAAACATAAACCCTTTAGTTACACACACTTGTGCACTCCCTTCTCACAGATTTTCACACAGCACCCAAATATAAACATACATCTTCCCCCTCTATTACAGCTGCTGCCGCACAGCAGTTGTAACACCCCGACATTTTTTCGAAGTTAATTAAAAACATTTTAGCAACAAATATATTATTCTTAGCGCCGATAAATTTTCTAACAACTTGTAGCGGCAACTTAAATGTTTAGTGACTAGCGTGACCACAATTTTAGAGACAATTAGTAAAGCGGGATAGTGTAACAGCCGTTAAAAATTTTCCTAACACGTATTTATTGTAAATAATTTCATTTTGGACCGTTTCACAATTATTAAGGTTCGGGTAAATTTTTGAGCACTAATGAAGCTCAAGGGGGGGTTTTTGGTAAATTATCTAACTAGGGTTTTATATTTATATCCCTTTTTATGAGAGAGCAGCCGTCCGAGGGCTCTCTTCCATTTTATCTGAAGTTCGACCGAGAAACCGAGGAAGTGAAACAGATTTTTGGCAATCGTCTAGTCTTCTCCGGTAAGTTTCCTAGCCATATTTTCAGAATTTACGTAGATTTAGGGGGATTGTAAGGGGCTGCCGTAGGGATTTCCTTTAGAGAGAGAGACAGCCAGTGTGGGAAGATAGCCCCCTGTCGTGAGGTATGTAAATGGGTTTGGGATAAATCCGAGAAGGAGTCATGGGTCTATGCCATAACAAATTGAGAGCAGTGTTGTGGGTGTGTTTTAGTGTGTGTTTTTGCGTATTTCGATTTCTAAAAAGGGGCTGGGCAGTCAAGGGTTGATGTATATGGTAGCCATGGCTGTCATGGGGAGAAGAGAGCAAGGATGCGTGAATTTAGTGCATGCGTGAGTTTGCGAGAACCTGCGTGTGTTTTGTGTTAACTAACAGGTGTGTGTTTTGTGAGTGCTGTGAGATATATTGTTGTGCGTGAGGAGTGCTTGCAAGATGGAATTGGCATCTGTTGTGGGGTGTTACATATGTGTGTGTGTGTGTATATTGCATGATTGTGTGTTGTGCATAAGAAGAAAAAAGGGAGAAAGGGAAGGTACCTGCTGTGTTGTTTTTGGAGTGCTGAGTGTATGTGTGTGTATCGTGAGTGAGGAGCTGCCTTACGGCAAGAGTGAGTTGGGGTTTTAAGAAATGGAAATGGGGACATCCGTTATGGGGTCATAGACGTGTGTATAGGGTCTTAGAGAGAGAGAGTGAGGACAGCCATGGAGTGGCTGCCATAGGTATGTACACGTGATGGTGTTTGAAGACAGTGGATAGAAATTAAGAAGGTCGCGTTTAATGTAGCCAAGGTGGCAGCCTTGTTATGTGAGTTACGGGCTGAAAGGGTACAGCCAAGGGGCAGCTGTGTAAAAGGGATTTATGTAGGTAAGAAAAAAAAAAACTGGGTGTTGTGGCACTTGAGAGAGGAAGAGAAGGGCTGAAGTTTCAGCCATATGTGTGTGTGTAAATTTGGTGATTGGCCGTGAGTGATGGCCGCCGTAGAAGGGGCTGCTGTGAAGGTTGGTGAGTGATGGCAATGGCTGCCCAAAGAACAGCCGTGGGTGTACGCAAGCCGTTCGTGCGAAGCAATTGTCCGTGCGTAGATGGGTTCATGTGTATGCTTGCTTGGCGTGGGGTGAAGCTGCCAAGAAGATAGCTGAGTGCTTTGTGCGTTGTGTGAGTTGTGTATGTGTTTTGAGAGTGCCATGAAAGTGAGTGAACTGTGTGTATGCATTTGCATGAGCTGTGGGTGTGTGTACATGGGTTTGAAGAGTGCTTTGGTTGTGTGTTTTGAGTGGTGTTTGAGTTGTGTTTTGGAAGTGGGTATGGCTGTCTATATACACAGGAAATCAGTGAGTGTGTGAATAGGTATGGGACTATGTGTGTGGCAAGGTGATTTTGTGTGTGTGGGCTGTAGTGTTATGCGTGTGAGTGTCTGAAAATGGGAGAGTATGAGTGGTTTGTGAGATGAAGAAGTGTGCATGATGGAAGCTGTGTGTTGTCTGTGTATTGTGTGTGTGAGTGTGAGTCACGAGTGTGTGTTTGCAAGGTGTAGGCGTATAAGGGTGTGCATGCTGTGTTGAATAAAAAGAGAAGAAGAGAAGTGAAAATGGGTTAGTGACTGCGATAGATAAAAAAGTGCAGAGGGTAAAAAGAAGAAGGGAAGCCCGAAACGAGTAATTTAGCGTTAAGTTTGGCACGTGTATATGTTAACGCACGCTTATCATTAACATGTGAAAATTTACAGTATAATACTTTTGAACATATTAAAATTCTTGGAAAAATTTTATAATTTTCTGAGATCGTATGGATGTTTAGTATTTTCTACAACTTCATATTTGTAAAATTATTTTGAAGCCTTTAAACCTTGAAAATGTTCCGGGGAAAATTTTGCAATGTCCTTATGGTATAAATAAAACTTAGTTTGAATTTTATGATTTTTGGAGTTGATTTGCTATGGTTTCCGTATCGCATTGTTTTTAACAAAATGAATAATTTAAAAATAGTTTTAATACCTTTTAAATTTTTATTTAAATTTCTATAATTTTTACACAGATTTTGAAGCTTTTATAAAAATTATGGGACTTATTTTCCAGCTGGAAGTAATTATGGCTATTATTGGGTTTTTATCGTATTTAATGGAATTATTTTAATTCGAAAATATTCAAAATTTCAGAAAATTCATATTTTGACTCCTATTAATGTTTTAAGCTATAAAAGTATTTTATTGAAGTTTATTATAAATTTTGGAATATAGTTACGCGTTAAGTAGCGTACAGGATTTCCGGTTAGCTACGTTGGTCGTGTGTGTAATACGTTTCGAGTCGCGTGATTTCGGGATTAGAAGTAAGAACGTGGTGGGTAGTCGATATTAGGGTTTCTAGCATATTAGACATAAATTGTGTTCTAACAATTATATTATAAATTTAGGTTGATTCAGAAAATACTGATCGAGGTTGGTAGCATCGCTTAGCTTGGACCGAGGTAAGGATTTTCTCTCCGAACCCCACTTCATCGTTATGTTTTCAAATGTTTATTATGAAAACTTTATGAACTACATTGATTCGAATTTATGTTTGATATAAGAGATATTTTTAAATTGCCCATGAAACTCTAAATTGAGCCTTATAGCGATCGTTTGGAATTCTGTTTCATCTCGTCTTGGAATTCATTGTTCATTTGATATGTTTATTGATTGCTCATCGTAAATTATTTTTAAATTCTTTATACCTTAAAGGACCCAAAAATCTGATGCTACACATACATGTATCACATATCCACTAGCAATCACAACCTTCATGTTCACAGCTTCTATTTGATGGAATTACTCAAGGAAACCAAAAGATTATAGGTCTTGTCCTTCAATCACCTTCTTTGGTTAATCCTTAAAATCCATGAATTCTAAGGTAAGTAACCCGTCTATTGTTGCCTACTCACCACAAATCGCAATCTAATGCTAGAAAATCAAATAAGTCTTCGGAGCCTACTACAAGTTTTCAAACTCCAATCTCAGTCACCAATTATCTTAGGCCTATGAGTCTACAGAATCTCATACCTAAGCTCTGATACCAACTGTAACATCCCCGAAATTTTTGGAACGTTGACACTCACTCTATTTAATCCTCAATTATCCAATCAATACAATCTCACTAAGGAAACCAAATAACCTCCAGGTCAGAGCATTACAACAATTCAATTAACTCGGAAACCTTTCTAAACACATGACGAATTTAAAGTACTGATTTATTAAATTACACACTAGCTCCCTCGCAGGGGCTTAAATAACAATTAATGAAAATACTAAGCTATTCCATAATCAAGCTCATTGGTTCCAAACTCTTACTGTCGATTATTTCCTGCAGAAGGGGACAGAAAAAGGGAGTGAGCTTTTGAGAGCTTAGTAAGGCCGCTCAAAAATTTAGAAAGGGGAATACAAACGATTATCAAATTCACTTCAAAAACGATAAGGGAAGAGATTCAACTCAATCCCTAAAACCAGATTTAAAGACAGAAACAATTTCAATCACACTGAAACTATACAGATGATATTGAACACAAGTGATATGCAAAGCCACACAGGCAATGCAGGGTAGGCAAAGCCACAAAGGCGATGCTCAATAACACTGTGATTACATATGCATATGTGTAGCTAGACCCTCAAGGTACCAACATCACCCGACAATAACAGACCATCCTTATATCACCCCTGATACAGACCATCCTTATAACTCCTCAATACACTAACTCATGTCAATATGCAGAATGCAATAAGCGATATTACAATTAATGAATCAACACTCAATGAGAAATAAGTACTGAACATCGAATAAGATTTTTAATAAACATGTAAAGCTCAAAACAGGGTATTAAAGGCAAACGATGCAATTCATAACAGTTATAATAGAGTTCAAAGGAAATTCGATAACAATTTAGAAAAATATTCATGAAAACAAATGGATGAAATTGGGTTTCGGATAGAAATCCCTTACCTCGATCCAAGTGTTGAAGCTAAAAATACTCTCGATCAAATCCCCAGAGTTAACCTAGGTTGACAAAGTCATTTATTAGAACACTATCCATTCTGCTATATTATAAACATAATATAACTATCCACAATGTATCCATTTCTCTACCCGGAAATGATGAAACTCGGAGCGGTTTCACATACGGCCAACCTACCCTGAACTCGCCACACTCTTCAAGACTCAGAATTTTCCCAAAAGTGTTCTTAACGTTCATTAAACATTATTTATAGCTTAATACAACATATGGAATAAAAATTAATTTTTTTATTTTCGAATTAAAAATAATTTTCTTAAATACACTAAAAACCAATAAATTGCCATAATTGCTTCTAGCTGAAAAAAAAGACTCATAATTTTTATACAAACCTTAGTATATGTATAAAAATTATATAAATAAAAAAATCAAAATTTAAAAGGCATTGAAACTATTTCTCTATTTTTTGTTTTGCTAAATTCATTGCGATATGGAAAATGGTAATTAATCAACTCCAAAAATTACCAACTTTATACTGATCTTTTTTATATACTATAAAAACATTACTAAAAAATTTTCAAAACTTTTTCATGAGTATTAAGGGCTCTAAAAGATTTTACAAATCTGAACTCGCAGAAAATATTAAAAATACATGCATTCTCAGAAAATTACCAATTTTTGCCAGAAATTATTACTTAGCCTAGAATATTATACTTTAAAATTTTACATATTAACAATCACCGTACACTACCCCATGCATGCATCGTACTTAACTAACTGTATACTCAAAACCCACTTCCCTTCTTCTCCCTCACATCTCTGTCCAAACCCAGGAGTTACTGTTCACGCAACTTCATTTTCACCTCCTAGCACAGTACAATTTAATCTATTAACATACATGTAAACACTAAATTAATCTATACATTCGTGCACACTACACACGAACTCAAACCACTTGCACACACATATATCCCGCACGGCAGTGGGTCTTCTTCTTCCTTCTCGTTCTGAACTCACTCTTGTTATTCCCAAGCATACACAGTAGGTCATTCACCCCACTCACTTTCACTGCACACCCACATTTCACTCCACTCATTACTCACACACACATAAACACACATACACAACACACACTCATATTTCTCCACATACCCACTTCCGTGAGGCTCTCCCTCTTCCTTCTTTCATCTCACTGACACATAATATAAACACATTTTTGCACACATGCACATCAAGTGCTCACACACGCCTACACTTTAAACATAAACCCTTTAGTTACACACACCATCTACACACTTGTGCACTCCTTTCTCACAGCTTTTCACACAACACCCAAATATAAACATACATCTTCTCCCTCTATTACAGCTATTGCGATTTCTTTGCCCACTACTCAACCCACTTGCAAAACCCATGCAAATCCAAAAGTACTCAAACTACCAACTTTAATCTAAAAAAACTTTGGGCTCAAGTTTCCATAAAGCAAATACATTACAGAACTTGGAGATATTTACTCAGTCTAAGACACAAGGAGACCACTACACTGGATGTACACTGTATAGGCATATGTTTACAGGTTGTACTAAGGCAGCCCATGACTGCCCAGCCTCTCCTCTCTCTCACGGCAGCCATGGCTGCCACCTTCTTCTCTCCCCTCACTACATTTTTAAACTCATAATTCTGTCCCTAAGCCCCACGACCTTTAAGTTATTTTTCTTTCATCAAGCTCATATATATATATATATATATATATATATATATATACACACACACACACACACACACACACACACATATATAGATCTACCTACACCACACAAACAAAAACTCACGCACTCCATGTTTCATGGTTATTTCCCCCCCCCCCCCTCCATTTCACCTACACACACTCAGTTGCACCCTACCCATAATATACATTAAAACATGGAATTAAAAGGACGTAATTGGAATCGAAGCCTCCCTAAAAATTGCATTTCGCCGGATCGGAAACGTCGCCGATTTTCAGCCCTTACTCTCTCCCTCTATTTCTCCTTTTACACAACAATTTCTTCTTCCCTCTTTTCTGCTGAGTCTCTTCTCTTCCCTCTCTTTCTCTCGCAATCTCTCTTTTCCTCTGACTGAAACCTTCCCTTGTTCTTTCTTTCTGTATACCCCTCTCTCTTCTCTGTTGTGTAGCTAAAACTTAAGTCTCTCCATAATTTTCTCCTATGTTCCCCTTCTTTCTAAATTAAAGAGTTCACATTTTTTTAAGTGAAATCAGATTTATTGTAATAGTTTATTTACTCGAAAGTTCCCAATTAGATTTTAGATTTATAACTAGCCCTGCTACACTAATCGTTGCTAAATTGTTGTCGATTAAATATTGCTTTTGCACATTGTTGCTAGATATAGCGTATAGAAATGGTCGCTAAAAGTTGCTGATAAAAATATCGATGCTACCTATAGAGTATGAAAATCGTCGCTAAACAGATTAAATTAACCGATTAAAAATTTATTGGAAATTCGGGATATTACATACTCCCCAACTTATAAAAAAATTTCGTCCTTGAAATTTGGTATTCCTTAAATTGCTTTTAATCACGTCTGATCCCAAATATCCACCGATAAAGATTACCTCAAGTAGCAACATTTTTAAATGACGAGCTCCGCCACACTGTAAATACTATCTCCATAATTTACCATTTCTCCATCTATAATGTTAAGTCGTTGCTAAACCATAAAGTCTCACCTAACAAGTAATGGTCGCTAATAGTTCAAGTAAATTATTACAATTGATCGTAAACCAAATATGAGATTGGGGTATTACATTCTCCTCCCATTAAAAGAATTCGTCCTTAAATTTCACAATCTGTATAATGTGTCATGTCGACATATACTCTTAATTTTTGTGGTTCAACTTATAATCAAACTGAGACATAAATAATAATTTGTCAGGAAAAAATAAATCTTCTAATCCTCAAAGATGGTGAAACACTGGTTCTTGCCCTCAAAGTAAATCCATTTATCCTATAATAGTTCACAACACCTCAAGGTCGGATCAAGCTATCACGCCAATGAATCTAGGACTATGGGGTACATGCTAAAATCCGAAGTGCAGGCTCAAAGATTACTTGTAACCACAACTCAACTCCGCCACAGTTCTATGTATGCACAAACTTTTACCTATCAGAATAAGATTTAAGATCCAAAACCAAAATTTTAATGTCCAACAGCCAAGTCAATCTGGAGACTCTACAATTTGACACAATTTTTTAAAAAAAATTGCACATTTTAACTCACAACTGGTCTTATTCTACGAAACCTTGTTCAAGAAACTCATACACCCAGCAACCTCACTATAACAGGAAAATTTTTCACTTAGTGCTCTAACGGTCGCAACTAAGAGCTACGAACTAAGAGTTCCTAGTTACGAGCAAAGAGCTCCAACCGAATATCATTACTCAACCTCCGAATAGTTATAACTTAGCTAGTACACCAACACCACAAACGCTATCCGACAGACCGATGCCGGGAATCTCCCAATTAGATTTTAGATTTATAACTAACCCTGCTACACTAATCGTCGCTCAATTGTTGTCCATAAAATATTACTTTCGCACATTGTTGCTAGATATAGCGTATAGAAATGGTCGCTAAAAGTTGCTGATAAAAATATTGATGCTACCTATAATGTATAAAAATTGTCGCTAAATAGATTAAATTAACCGAATAAAAATTTATTGGAAATTTGGGATATTACAATGGAGCTCTACAACCTTTGGATGCCTCCCGGGACAAATGTAGGAGACTCAAAAAAATTCTTTGTGATGCGCAAGAGAATTTACCAAACCCTTCGACCATTGATGAAAGCCTCAAACTCACAAGGCATCTTGGATGGTTTCTTGATTGTGAAGAACTCTTCTGGGCTCAAAAATGAAAGCTCGCTGGATTAAAGAAGGGGACCAAAACACTGAGCTGTTCCACACCATTACTCTTATTCATAGAATGACAAACCATATAACGAGTATCTACAACAACAAAAATATTTGGTGTACTCGAGAGACATAAATAATGGAATTGTTTGCATGTTACTTCTCTAACTTATTAACCTCCGGATATGGAACCTCTTCCCCACATGTAAATGCCCTCGATGTATCTCTTCAAGGTAAGCATCTGGATATTCTCAGCCATCCTTTCAGTGGAAAAGAGGTGAAAAAACCACTTTTTGATCTAGCACCTCTGAAAGCCCCGGGACCTGATAGCATGCATACCTTCTGTTTTTTTATAAAAAATGTTGGGACTTTATGAAGAATCTGGGGTTCTTTTATTTCTACACTATGGTCATCTTCTTTCGAAAATAAATTTCTCATATATAACCCTAATCCCAAATAAACCAAACCTAGCCCTTCCCTCGACTTCAGGCCAATCAGTTTATGTAATTCCATTTATAAAATCGCATCAAAAGTTCTGGCAAATCGTCTTTAACTCATACTTTTGGACATCATTTCTCCCAACCAAAATGCTTTTGTTAGAGATAAAGCCATCGCGGATAGCATCCTCATAGCCCAAGAACTCACCAACTTCATTAGAATAAAGAAAAAGGGCTCAGATGGATTGGCAGGACTTAAACTCGACATGAGTAAAGCTTTTGACCGGCTTCTATGGGACTTCATTCAGGAAGTACTGATCAAACTTTTGTTTCCATGTTGCTGGGTCCATCTAATCATGCAATGTATCACTTGGTTATGTTTGTGCAATACTTATAAATGGAGCACCCTCCAAACAGATTCACCCCAAATGTGGCACCAGATAAGGAGATCATTTGTCTCCCTTCCTTTTTGTACTCTGTTCGGAAGTATTATTAGTCGCCCTTAGCAAAGTTGAACAACTTCAAGGTATCTGGGGTATCAGAGCAAGCTTATCTGGCCCTTCCATCAACCATGTTATGTTTGCTGATGTTACGTTTCTTTTCTTCAAATTAAGCTTCCTCAATTATGAAATGGTTAAGATAATCCTGGAGAAATATTGCACTGAATCTGGTCAAGCCATCAACTTTGACAAATCTTCTCTCTTTTATTGCCCCAATTCTCTCGCAGCCATGACTGACTATGCTTCCAGATGCCTGAACATTAAAACAAAACTAAAATTTGGGTTATACTTGGGCACTTCTCTTGACATTGTATCTAACAAGAAATTACTCTTCCATGACTTACTCAATAAGGTTCGCTCGAGATGTGCAGGTTGGAAAGGTCACTTACTCAATAAAGTAGGCTGAACCACTCTCATTTTCCTTAGTCTTCTCAGGCCTTCTCGTATACCACATGCAATCTTTCATCTTCCCCTCCTATGTTTGTAAAAAACTAGATTCTATTTTCAGCTCCTTCTTCTGGTCTAGAGAATATGACAAGAAAGCTCTGCATCTTGTCAACTAGTCCTATCTTTGTGGCCCTAAGAACTGTGGAGGCCTGGGCTTTAGAGACACCAAACTCTTTAACCCTGCTTTACTTGCAAAAACTAGTTGGAAAATTCTCACTATGCCAAAGTGTCTGTTAGCACAAGTTTTCATTGCCAAATATCGCGGGCGTCGAAAGTTTCTCCACGCCACTAAGCCTTCCTTTTCCTCTTGGGCCTGGAAAGGCATTTTAGCTGGCACTATGGCACTTAAACAACGAATCTTTTGGCAAATTGGAAATGGCCTAACAGTTGAAATCTGGCAGGACTTCTGGATCCCTGATTATCCACCCCAAAGATTGTCAGTTTTCATATCTAATAGGCTAAGAGTCGAACCTGTTTCAAATTTAATTCATTTGTTTCTTTGGAAAGAGCAGACAATCGATTCTGATTTTTCGAGCTTTATCTCCTCAAGAATCAAAGGGATCCATGTGTCACTTTTGGGCTCTGATGACCAACCGATCTGGACTCCGAAAACTTCTGGCATCTTTTCTTTCTCATCTGCCTATAACTTTTTATATTCTGATCAAGTCAACAATAGAGTTTTATCGCCACATCGTCTATCATCTAACCCGGATCCAATTTGGACTGTTATATGGAATCTTCATTTAACATCCAAAATTAACTTCTTTCGGTGGCAACTCCTACTGAACCGCCTCCCTATCAGACAATTTCTCTCACAAATTGGTGTTTCTTCTAAAAAGCACTACGCTCTTTGCAACTCTTTTGAGGAATCAGCAGATCATCTATTTCTCTCTTTCCATAAAATCACCCCTTTATGGTCCTCTATCAACCTAACTATACCCCAAAACCCAAAACTTAAACTTGGACTCCTTTCAGAATGACTCATTGCTTGGATTTTAATACACAGCCCCTCTCGAATGCTCCATCTCAAAAATAAAATCTTCATAACCCTCTGGCTAATTTGGATAAACCGCAATAAAGTTTTATTTCAGCAAGAAATCTGGAACATTAGCAATATTTTAGCCCAGTGACTGGTTCTAAGTAATGACTTCTGGCTCTCCTACAGGAATAAGCATATAGCAAATATTGCTCAAAATAAGATCTGCAACCCTTATACAGACTTGAGGGTCTCCTTTGATTCTACATGTTATTGCAGACAAGAGATCTCTTTCTCCTCCTTTCTGCTTTGCAATTTCAGACCTGATTCACGCGATTTTAGACTTCAGATCTCATTAACAAATTCTTTGGGCACTCCTATCAATAATTTTAAAGGCACATTTCAACACATCTCAAAGGCCTCAATAACTGCATGCAATGGCTCTCTCATCTCGACATTACACTCTTAAGTCTCATTACTGATAATAAACTCCTAATCTCTAAATTACAGCAAATTAGCAAGAGACGAGGCGCTACCAATGCTGGTCTAATGGAGGATATTGATTTTGTTATCTACAGCTTAGCCAGTCCCAGCTGAACAATTGAAGAAACGAAGGATGTATCTACTATTACATACAACTCCCCCCCACCCCCCACCCCCCAACCAAGCAGCGCACTTTTGCTAGCACAGGATGCACTTTTGCTTTTGGTCTCATAGTGTTACTTTATTTTGCTCCCAGGAGGCTAACAAACTTTCTACCTATGTAAATATTTGTGTGGGTTTATTTGAGCTCTAACTTTCCTTCTCTCAAAACGTAGTTTAATTGGGTTGTAAATTGTTATGTATTTATGCTTTGCTACTGTTAACTTTATTTTCATGGATGGTAGAAGAATGAGGCCTATTATGGGACAGACAATGCATTACAAACGTAATATTAATTCGAATCAATCCATACGCTCCCATTTTTAATAAGATTCCGGCTAGAAGCATACAAGTACTATAATGTGCTTCTCCAATCCCCGTTCACGTTTTTTATTTTTCTTATTAATGAATAGATCTCTTTACTTCTAACTACTAATGTAAACATGAAAATTATCATGTTTCATATATGAAAAATCTCCTGTTAAAACAAAAAAAAAGAAAAAAATAAGGGAGGAATGAAAAAAAGAGACGTGTTATTATCTCCAAGTGTAAGCCAGTCTAATCGTGATTAAGGCCCAAAATAGTTCATCTTTTATAAATATAGACTAAGAAAGCAATTAAGTATAGCTATGCTCTAGTTAACGGATAAAATTTATATGGTGAAGAGCAAGGTCTACCCTTATCTTTTTTTCATGGAGTGCAAAAATATGCCTTAATCGGTGAGAGTTTATGCAATCCACTCCACTAGCAAGAGCATCAGTGAATTTTCAAAGGTCAGCTAAAATAAAGGTGTTAGGGTTCTCGGAGTGATGCTTTCATATTCCAACAAGATGGGCACGAATGCATGTTTTTGAGTGGAAAATATTGTCAAAGATGTTCTTATTCCATAAAACAAGTTGTTGACTTAAGTGTAAAATAAGGTTTCCTTATTCCAGTGAATGAGTGGTTTATTTAGCCATATAGATTTGAATTGGAAGTCAGTCCGACAATCGTGAGTCGTATTGGATTTGGCAGAGAATGGGACAATGGTCCAAGTGGGTGCCAACAAGATGAGGGGATTTGCATTGGGGGTTTGTTAAAGCCGTTCAGCATTATACCAAGCACAATCCAATTAGGTCATGTGAACTTCGGTCCATAATAAAGTTAAGTGTAGTCCACACAGTCTCGGTACCCAGAAGCTCGGCAAACTTAAAGGGTTGCTTTATAACCAAATTAAAATCTTCAATGACAACCCATGCGAGGTTATGGATATTTGAGATAGTTTTTATAATTCTCCTAAAAATGTTCTGACATTTAATATTGGTACAACTATAAATTAAAGAGAGAACCAAGAGGTTGGAGTTCACTTTCATAAAAGCATAGATTCATGTTCAGTATGTATGGCGAATAGCCTCGGAGAAATCCTAGACTCGGCAGATGTCTGAAATTAGGTGAGTCGCCATCTTATTTTATTAAACAAAAAAAAACCCAAGAAATGAATCTAAAATGTCCATAAGGCTACTAATCTGTTGAAAACAATGCAATGGGTTTGCCCCTTGCTTAGCAAGATTTGCGTTTCCTTTGTTGTATTCCTAGGGTATGCTCCTTGCATATGCTGTACTTTTGTTTCATCGGTTGATATATTTTTATTTACCGAAAAAAAGATTAAGTTATATGACAGGAAAGTATTATGCACCCGCCATACCCTTTCGATTTCTACTTTGCTTCTATTGATTTTTGGCCTTTTTACACATAAACATGCGATAACATAAGCCCTAAGTTTAATTTTATGTTATTAGTTTGAACTCGACACAGGAGTCGAATGGCCTACGTATCCGGTCGGATAAACCAGAATCAAAACTATCATCGTTCGATCGAACCTTATGGGAGGCGACCTACACTTCGGTCTTAGCCTCTAACTAAAAAATGAAAATACTCTTTCTTATAGTTTCTTTTGTAATGGAAATGAGATCACAGGTAGGGAAACACTCTAGACTATTATAACTTAAACTAATCTAGAAAGTAGTAAATGTACCTCGAGAATGTGCTTACGTAGAAGACTTAGGAACACTTTGTGACGTATCCACGATGCAAGTGACTCAAGACTATTTAGAAATGAATATGAAGTGCTAAATTCCCCTTAGAAATGATCTACCATTTCTAAGAGAAATGGTATCAAAGTTATAGGGAGAAAAAGCTTGTCCTTGAAAAGGTAGGCCAAGGGCTCTATTTATAGAGGTCTGGGATGCCAGAAATGATAAAGATGACTATACCAATCTGTGATCTGATGATAAGACAAAATATTTCATAGAAATTATAGACTACGAAAGTCAACTAACCGACCAGTTTGTCGAAAACCGGTCGGTTCATCGCATAATTAATTTTTTTTTTCAAATTTCAAGACAATAATCTGATCCTAATTCGATAATTATCTTTGATTTTATTAGATGGGATCTACCAGATTCAGAAATTATCTTCATATTTCATGTAAACCAATGATAATATCACTTGCATAAATAGTCTGAATTCTTCCATTAAATCACAACCTTAACATATTGACTAGACCCACCTATTGATTGTACCGGACCCAATTACTGACTTGGCTAGACTGGATAACTGCACTAAACTGTTGGACCGGACTTGACTAACTAATAGACCAGATTAAATCAATCAAGTTATATTATCAAGCCTAATCCCTAATAATAAACTCTAATTAACAATAATGCCCAATAATTATTTAGTTAATACTGACTATAAAAATAGGATGACTACAGAGCCACTCGGTGATGGAGGTCGCGTATGGGCTAACATCACCGTAAAAGGATAGTACACTATTGTAGTAGAAACACAAAAGATACCATACATAAGACCTAAGAAAAATTCAAACACTCACACCGATATAAGGTCAAACATTTGTGAGGCTTTCATCATATCCCTAGAAAAAGAATCAGACTAATGTAGTTTAGATCGCAGAGATATCCCTCGAAGCCGGAGCTAATAATAATAACAATTGGTCGTCGAGCAATGCCAAAAAAGAAAAGTGAAGCCAGACCTTATTTGGAGTCAGAGCCAACAGTAAGAACGACTGGTCGCTAGATGAAGGGTGCATTCCAAAAGCCGGAGCCAAAGGTAACAACAATTGGTCATTTATGAATACTGAAAAGTCACGTTTAAGAGCTGGAGCCGATGATAATGACAATTGGTTTGCTTAAACATGAACAAGAAAGAAAGCACATCTAAGCCGAAGCCAATAGTAATAACAATTGGTCATCCAGATGCACCAAAAACTTGTGAGTAAGAGCCGGAGCCAATAGTAACCACAATTGGTCGCTTAGGCATATGTCCCTAGAAGTCGGAGCCAACAATAACAACGACTAGTCATCCAGGAATATAGAAAACACATTGCATAAGGGCTGAAGCCAATAGGAACAGCAATTGGGTGCTTAAGTGAATGATGAGAAAAGCGTATCTAGAAGCCGAATTTAATAGTAATGACGATTGGTCGTCTAAACACACTGAAGGATTATGACTGATGACACATTTTTCGCCGCTATTGATTAGAGTCGAATCTTGCGTCACGAAATCCCGTCGTAAGTATATAATTACGTTTACTATTAGATATAGCGAATTCATATTCCCGGATGACTAAAAAGCCAACTGTTAATTACGTCCTTGACAGCCTCCGATTAAAGAAACGAAAATAAAATATCATACGAATATAAATAAAACTTTTCATTTATGCATGAAAATTTAATACATCATATAATCAAAATTTATGTAACAATAAGAGAAGAAAATAAAAAAAGGTAGGATTCACCTTGAAACCATTTCTCTCTTTTTCTTTTTTTGTCTTTCCCTTCTCTTCTGCCCAAGCAAGCAAACAGCCTCTTCTTCTTTCTTTTCTTTCCTGTTGCTGCCGACTGGGCCTCTTGGCTGCTTTTCTTGCTTGACTTCTTTCCTCTTCTATTTTGTTTCTTTGTTGCTGACTTGTTCTTTTCTTTCTTCTGCCTCTTCTCTGCTCCGTTCTTTTCTTTTGTTTCTAACTTCTCCTTTTTTTTGTTTCTTTCCCTCTCCTTTGTTTCTGCGGAGAGAGTCCCCCTTTTTTCTTAGTCAGAACTCCTTTAAATAGCTAAAGTATCCATCCCTTGGATGCCACTTCACTTCAAGTTAATCCCATGTGTTGATAAAATTAAGCCTATCTGCATTAGTTGCTATCTCTCATCTCCAAGTCTTTTAATAAAATCTGACTTTATCTAACTTTTGAGAAAATCTAACTTCATTCATGGATATGGCCTCATTTATCCCAATTGGGCCATAGCCAGCCTAATTCAATATTTATTAAACTTTTAAAAGCGGACCAAAATTTTGGGCTTTGTTTTAGCAACCTCCTTTTGTCAAAATTTTGGTGCCAACAATGACTAAGAGGCGGAGCCAATGGTATTGACGATTGGTCGCTTAGCCATAAGGATATACCTCTATAAGCCAGAGCCAACAAAAGTTTGGTCATCTAGGAATATGGAAAAAAGTGTATCTAGAAGTCGGAGCTAATAGAAATGACGACTAGGCTTATGACTAAGAGCCAGAGCCAATAGTAACAACGATTGGCCGCTTAGCTATAAGGATATACCCTTACAAGCCGGAGCCTACGGTAATGACAATTGGTCGTCTAGGAATATGGAAAGAAGCGTATCTAAAAGCTAGAGCCAATAATAACGACAATTGGTCGCTTAGCCATAAAGACATACCCCTAGAAGCTGGAGCCGATGGTAACGACAATTGGTTGTCTAGGATACTGAAAACTAGAGCTGGAAGCAATAATGATGATTGATCATTGAATGATCGAGAATTCGTCTATTGCCATAACCACTTGATCAATTGAAATAGTTGACATTCAAAGTGGTGATTTGACAGAGTGCTAGATTTAACAACGTGCTCAAGCAGCATATAACTGAAAAAATTGGGACTTATATCTAAAGGTCGAAGCCAATGACGCCTTTAAGTCGTTGGTCACTTAGGAAGGAGAATGAGAATTTTTAGAAATATCACTTAACACCGAGACCAACGATGTCCAAGGACAGCTGATCGTTGAGTGCCAAATACATCAATTCACTTCTCAAATTGATATGGAGGAAGTGCTGCTTTTTGGCAACAAAGCATGGGATGTTGCACTGGCCTTACACTATACATCTCTAAACTGAGTAATAGATTTGAATAATTGAATTGAAAAATAATCCTAGGATTTGAGGGGGGGGGGGGGGGGTTAACATGCAAAAGGGTGAATTAGGGTTAATTATTGTAACACCCCGAAATAATTTCTCAGATTAATTTTGGGTTTTAAACGGCAATTTATTTTCTTAGCATTAATGTACTTAGTATTGACACGTGTTTTTAGCGGCAAATATATTTTTTACTTAGCGTCGATATTTTATATTAATAACTTTTAGAGATTATTTGGGAATTGAGGTAGCGTTACAGCCGTTAATGAATTTTCCTAACACGTAAAATTATTGTCAATAATCGTTTTGGGCTTTTTGTAATGAGAGAAAACTTTGGGAGGATTTTTGGAAAATTGTCCTTTAGGGTTTTATATATACATATATATATTCAACATTATAGGGCAGCCGTTCACCTAGTTGTTCCTTCTTCATATTTGCGGCAGAGAGAGGGATCTAGAGAACAAAAGAGAGAAAAAGAGAAAAAGGGGGGAGAGAAGCTGCTCATGAGGAGTAGAGAAAGAAGGCTGATTGTGTCACTTCCTCGGCGAAGCAAAAATCTTCGGTAAGCCTTTTACATTGTTACAATTGTAGTGTCTTTTAGTGAGTGTTTGGAGTGGATCTGGGCATTTTGTGTGAACGAGTGGGCATGTCAATTTACAATGAAAAGAGAGAGAGAGAGAGAGACATGGTTGAGGGGTTGAAAATAGGTTTGGGCAAGCTGAGCATTATTCGTGAATATGTGTTTAAGGAGATATGTGGCTTGCGTATTCGTGGATATGGGTTTTAGAGAAAGAAAACAGCCACGACAGTGCTTTGCGTATGCGATCATGAGGGAGAGAGGAGAGAGAGAGAGAGGGGAGAGACCATGCCTGTGTGCATTGTGTGCGTGAATGTGTGTCATCAGCGCACTGTGTGGTATGTGTTCATGGAACCAGTTTGTGGGTTTTGTGTGGGTGTGTCTTGCATGTGCCGTGTGTGTATGCCGTGAAGATTTACGGTTGCCGTGAGGGCTGCCACAGGGCAATATATGGGGGAGTGTTTGTGTGTGACTTAATGCGTAAACTTGTGTGTTTGGGGTGAGTGAGGGGCTGCATCGCAGCCATGGTCAAGCGTACTGCCACAAGGCAGTGTACCCATGTGTTTTGTGTGTGTAATGTGTGAGTTGTGTGCTTATGTGTGCAACAGTGAGTGAGGTGTGTTGTATGTGTGAGTGTAGGTGAAATGGAAAGGAAGAAAGGCTGCTAAGCAGCCGTGTGAGGATTGTAGTGTGTGTGCTTGTCGTGATTTTCCGGTGTATAAAGTTTGTGTTGTGTTGTGAGAGTATTTGGTGGTGCATAATGTGTGAATATAGTGGGTTGATTATAGTTCTTTTGTGGGTTTTAGTAGTGTGATCTGTAGATGATTGAGGTTAATGGTGTTAAATGGAAAGTGGGTTTTGTGGTAGTTGTTATGTTTGTAGTTTGGTTGGTGTTTTCAATAACGAAGCAAAAAGGGACAGAGAGTGAAGGGTTGCATTGCAAACTGTGTGGGGCAAAAAGAAAAATGATAGTTATGGCTGAATATGTGTGTGTGTGTGTGTGCAATGTGTCTAAAGAGTGAGTGAATTGACAGAGAGTTCTGTGCATGAGAGTTGTGGCTATGTTGGGTGTATATAAGCAGCACGAAAGAGAATAACATCACTGTTGCGGTGCTGTGAGTGTGCATTTTGTGAGGAAGATAAGTGAACTATTAGTATCGGGTTAGCGTTAGGTACGATTCTTTCATAGGGTGCCTTGTAGTGATTGTTAATGTGTAAAACTTTACAGTATGATACGTTAGACTATATTAGAATTTATGGTAAGGTTTCATAATTTTCTGAAATAGTATGTATTTCTAATATTTTCTCTAATTTCAGATTTGGAAAATTATTTTGGAGCCTTTAAAACCTGAAAATGTTCTGGAAAAAATTATAGTAATGTAATGTATTTATGGTATAAGTAAGACCGAGTAAAAGTTTGATGATTTTTGGGGTTGAATTGCCATGGTTTCCATATCGCATTATTTTTAGCAAAACGAATATTTGAAAAATAGTTTTAATGCTTTTTAATTTCTGATTTAAATTTCTATGAATTTTATACATATTCTAAAGCTGTTAGAAAAATTATTGGACTTTATTCCCAGCTAAAAGAAATTTTGGCATTTTATGGGTTTTTATTGTATTTAAAGAAATTATTTTAATTCAAAAATATTCAAAAATTCAGAAAATTCATATTTTGACTTCTTATAATGTTTTAACTATAAAGTGTTTTTATTTGTAATTTATAATAAATTTAGAATGCTGTTACGCATTAAAGAGCGTACTGGGTTCTCGGTTAGGTTGGCAGCGTGTGAGGGGCGCTTTGAGTTGAGCGATTTCGGAGTTGGAAGTGAGCATCGATTGGTAGTGAATAGTAGGTTATAGTATATTAGTATATATTGTATTCTAACAAATGGATTGCCAATCTAGGTTTATTCAGAAAATATTGATCGAGGTTGGTAGCATCGCTTAGCTTGGACCGAGGTAAGAAATTCTATCCGAACCCTATTTTGATATTCTGTTTTCAAATGTTTATAGAACATTTTTACAAACTAAATTGATTCGATTTTATGCTGATATAAAAGATATTTTGAAACTGTCCATGAAAGCCTAACTTGAACCTTAAGCGATCGTTTGGAATTCGTAAATTGTTTATTCTCATCTGTTTTATCAATTCAATTATCATAAAATGTTTTGAATTCTATTTATTGTTTCTCAATGTTGACATGAGTTAGTAACTTGGGAGCCATAAGGATGGTCTGTATTGTGGCGTTATAAGGATGGTCTGTTGGTTGGGTTAACTAGTACCTAGATGGACTAGTCAGTGTTACATATGCATATGTAAAGCGATCGAGCACTGCCGGGGTGGCTTTGCTTCTGTACTGCTCATGTTCAACGTTTCCTATTTATGTTTATTGCACTTTAAGTGTTTTAAAAAAATGGTTATCGATTTAAGGGAACTGAGTTGATACTCATCCCTTTGTTTATATTGAAATGCTGTGGTTTTCCTTTGAAAACCCTTTTAAAATTATCGTTTGATTGTATATAGAAAGATTGTTTGAATCGCTCTGTTTCTTTCTTAAAGGTTGTTATTTGGTTTAAATATGAAATCGTCCGAATCGTTTTTAAATCTTTGATCGACCTTACTGGGCTCTCGAAAGCTCACTCTCCTTTGACTTCCTTTCTGCAGGTAATAGCCAGCTTTAGGTTGAGGTTGCCTGCACAGATTAGAGCCGAGCTAGCTAAGGAATTTAAATTTAAGTTTAGTATTAATCGTTAGAACCCCTGCGTGGGTAAATGTTATTGTTTAAACTTATAAGACTTAGATTGATGTTTCACCTACGATAGTTTGCTAAGATTATGATTAATGGTTTAGTTGCTCTGTCAGTTGATGGGTTATTTAGTTGCTCTGACATATTTGTATTATTTGAGTAAATTGAGGATAATATTGCTTAGTGTATATGATCGATCGAGTGTCAAACGTTTCGAAAATTTCGGGATGTTACAATTATAGTTAATTAGGGTTACTTAGGGATGTGTTAGGAGTTAATCGGGGTTTATCAAAATTATTTTCTTACGATTAACCCTGGTGGAGGGATTCAATTTTCATGTGACTTCCAACTACCAATCAAAGTGGCTAAGGCATCAATTTTTAAAACTTCACATTATAACAATTCTAGAAATCAGAAAGAACACTTCGACATTAGAATAACTTAAAGAAATTTTTTTAACTAACTATAATCAGAATAATTCAACAAGTCACAGCAAATGCCAAGAATATAGCACTATGCAGGGCATGGGGGATTGATATAATAGGGATACTACAGATTAATTAAGGGTTTAGTGTACTATGTAGAATGTACATAAACATAGGCATGTAAGTTTTGCATTAAATGGAATAAAGGACATTTCACAAAAAGTTAAATTAGAATAATTTTAACATGTACTTCGAGTAATTTGGATTACTTAGGCTTTATTTGGCTAATTCGGATGTAATTCGAATAATTTGGATGTGCTTAGATTAATTAGGATTTATTAGGTAAATTAGGGTTTATCTGGGCTAATTAGGATTAATTTAAAATTTAGGGTTTAAGGTTAACTGGTTCAGATATGTTCAATTGGGGCTAATTACGGTTAATTAGGAGTAATCAGGGCTAATTAGGGTTTATTGGTTCAATTGGGGTAAATCGGGATTAATTAGGGCTAATTGGTTCAATTAGGTTGAAACAGGGTTAATTATAATTAATTGGTTCAGTTAGGGTTAATCGGGTTTAATTGGGGTTAATTGGTTCAATTATGATTACTTGGGATTAATTACTGTTAATTGGTTAGATTAGGGATAATTAGGGTTAATTTGGCTCAATTAGGGTTAATTGGGAACAAATTAGGGGTAATTAGGGTTTATCTGGGCTAATTAGGATTTAATTAGGGTTTAGAGTTTAAGGTTAACTGGTTTAAATCGGTTTAATTGGGGATAATTACGGTTAATTGGTTCAATTAGGCTTAACCATGAGGAGCCCAAGATCACATCAGAAACCCTCGCTCGCCTACCCAGCCCCGAGTTAGAAATGATCCTATTAGCAAGGGTAGGAATGATAGGACCAATCAGATGCCACCAATCAAACCACGGAGAGATCCTACTGCCATCCTCAACTATATACTGGAGAAAAGAGTGAATTATATCCCTTACCATGAGAATCTTACGCCAGGACCAGCTACAATCACTAGGATAAGAGACTTCCCAAAAACTCCTTCATATCAGAATGTTGGACTTACCCATCGCGGCCAAAGGAAATCCAACACTCCAACCCTCTACAAAAACAGGCCGATTGACCCACTGGATAACCGGATGGTTAGTCAGCATCATTACCTCTCCAAACTTTTTCAAAAACCTAAAAACAACCCTATCCTCCAAGTTACCAAACAGATAGTTAGATGGCCTTTAATTAGTCTTATCCCTCGTCTTCATGGGGTATAAACCTGCCAGTTTAATCTAGGTGGTATGTGGGATTAAATTTTTAGAAATCTCTATATAGTTAATGCTAAATGAGGTTGGTATCGAGATTCATTCGCAAAACTCACTCGAACCCCATTTCCAGGAAAAAAACCCATAGTGGGCAGATCTGGTTCACAACATCAGCAAATTATAGAAAGATTTTTCTGGTTGGGTTTGTAATCCTAATAGATCAACAGACACAGGCGATTGAAGAAATAGAGAACATTCGAAAAGAGGGGGGAAAGAACACAAGGATGAGTTTAAGGTTGACCCAACTAGGGAGAGTAGACCTACCAGACCTCAATGTACTCACCCTAAATCCAGATAGATTGTTGAAGATGCATGATATGGACAAGTTTGATGAAACTATGGACCCCAAAATTCACATCAAAATTTACATAAGTGCATTGGCACCCTATGGGGTCAACCAGAATCAGTTGCTCTAACTTTTCCACTGCCCCATAATAGGAGCCGCCTCTAGATGGTTCCTTACCCTATAAGAAGCCCGGGTTTGAACCTGGAAGAATGTTGTAAGGGATTTTGTGAATCATTAATGATTTGGACATCACTGGTAGAGACTTAGAGACCACCAGCAAGAGCAAAGAGAGTCTGTATCTGCATTTATCACCAGATCGAGAAACAAGGTAGTTTAGATGGTGAATCCTCTGACAAAGGAAGACCAAGTGAACATAGTCAGGAGCAATTTGCTACCAGTCTATCACATCTTGGGCACTACCATACATCGCTCAAGTCATTGATGGGATCTCTAGTACAGATCAAAGACACCATCCAATACGGGATCATCTCCCGTGAGATGAAGCATGGAGTATACCAGGCTAACCCTCGTAATACTAATGCCTAACCCAAGCCCACCAGTACTAACAATGTTAACAATTTTCGATCACAACAAGTAGTCTCTTTGGAAGCAAGCATTGAGGCCAAGAGGAAGTTTACCCCATTAAATACTCCAATGCTCAAGGTGTTTAGCAGTTATTGAGCAGAGGCATGATAACCAAGTTACCTCCTACGGCCATAGCAGCAGTGATATCTAAGGGGTATGACGTTCAAGATTTCTATGCATATCACAAGGGGAAGGGTTACTCTACAAAGAGATGCATCGCCCTCTGACATGCTATTCAGGATCTTGTTGACAAAGTCGAAGTTTCTCCTCCCACCAAACCCAATGTCAGAAAGGAACCATTGTCAAATCATAAGGTTATCGTCATCGTTGATGTTCTTTAAAAGGTAGATCCTTCTATGCTCATTACTCTAGCCAGCCAGTATGTTCAGTCTGTTTCAGTTTTTAATTCCATAGGGGATTCTGCACTATTATTTCGTGGGAAAAGTTGATGAAAGGCGAGGCCTTCACCGCAGAAGAAGAGTACGGTGAGGATATTGTCTTCATTTTTTGCCGTGATACAGCTTTGTCACAGTTCACAAGATCAGGTCGAGTTTACCAAGCTACCCTACTATTCTCCCAAGACCCACTAGATGATGAGGTATTGAGGCAACTAAAAAGGACCCAAGCCAACATCTCCATATGGGGATTGCTCTTAGCTTCTTACTCGCACATGCAAGTCTTAACCAAGTTGTTTCACAAAGTACAATTACCCATACAAACACAACCAGGGAAGGTATCCCAGGTACTTGGGGCTACTCATCATGGGAATGTTCTTACATTCTCTGAATCAGATCTGCCTAAGTTAAGATCAAGCCACAATGACCCGTTTCATAGTACTATGTAAGCTCTTGATAAGAGGGTTCCCCAAATCCTCATAGGCAATGGTTCTGCCCTCAATGTTTGTCCCTTACGTACCATTCAAGCTGTTGCTATTGGTCCTTCATAATTTACCCCTTTTATGATTACACCTAGAGAGAAGTTATTAGCACAGACAATCTCCATAAAATGGTGGCATCAGACAATTTTTAAGTAGATTTCAAGTGTTAGACCTACGTGTTGCCTTCAATTTTTTTATTGGAGATACCGTGGATACATTCAGTCGAACCAATCGCTTCTACACTACATCATAAGGTCAAGTTCATACATGACAAGGCCATATTCAAAATTATGGGAGACTCATAGCTATCCCAAATTGGACAGGTGGAGAATGATAAGGACAGTCTTCTAATTCCCATGACTCGCTAGAACTGCTTTAGCGGGTTCAAGAGCGATAATCCAATTCAATGTTTGGAGTTCGAGGAAGTTTGTTTCATGAAAACTTTCTCACATTTGCACCTTACAGTAACCCTCACGACAAGAAAAAGGACTTTTAGTGACGAAATCCGTCGGAAGAGAGTTTTAGCAACGGACCACCTGTCACTAAAACTCCGTTACCTACAACCCAGTCTCTAAATGGATTTTTCAATGACGGACATACAAATGCAATTGTCGACTAAGTTTTTGTCGTTAATTCTATTTTTTGTATTTTAATTTATTTTTTGTATTTTAATTTATTTTTTTCGGTAATAATTTATTACATAAAATATTTAGCCACAAAATTCATAAACATTTGTCGTTTAGAACTTTAGCGACGGGAATTCCATAGCAAAAAACTCATTCCTTTAAAATAGTTAGACTTTTAGCGACAGAATAAAGTTCGTCGCTAAAAGTCAAACTAATTTTAAAAAGTACATTATTTTTTTAATACATAAACTTGTAATCACAATCCAACAACAATCCGATAACAACAATCCAACAATCACAATCCAACAATAAAATGTATACAAAATTCAAGAGGGCACGGGAGCGGGGTACATTAATAGAGTAGGGAAGGGACGGGAGTCAGATATAAAGTGCTAGAAGGGGAAAATTCATCAGGGTTCGGCAGGTCTCGGATCTTATGGGCATGTCCAGCAGTAGTGCCATGCATGTAAAGGCATAGACTCATTAATCTTGATATCAAACGTATAGTGTTCACTAATTAAACGTATATCGTGGTTGTACCTGATTATGTGTCGTAATCCTCCTATAAACCTCTATAACAATACGACGGACCTCGTCCTCATGTAAGACGAGCATTCCATGGTCAGTGTCTGTGTCTGTGGAGATACAGCTGGGGGTGGGAACGCTCCTATCACGGTACGTGCAATCATACCGGGGAGGCCGCGTAATTAAAACTGATTAACCCTAATTTATTGTTAATTTAAACTCCTAGTAGCCCTAATTAAAACTGATTAATCTTAATTTACTGTTAATTTAATCTCTAATCAGCCCTAATCACTGTTAATTAATCTAATTAAACCCTAATTGTCCTTATAAATCGTAGACAAACCCTAAATAAACCCAATTAGGGTAATTAATTGTAATATGTTCTAATTAGGCTAAACTAGCCCTGAGTAGCCCGAACTAATTGAGTCTAACTAAATGCAATTAATTATAATCACCCTAAATAGCTTGAATTACCCTAATTGCTCCTAATTAACGCATTAACTCGACATTTTTTTTAATCTTAATTAGCTATTATCTATTTAGGTTTGGTACAAAATCATTTGGTTATAGTGAAGTTGAACAGAGAAAATCATCATTCCTAAATCCTTTAATATCTAACGATCCACCAAATCGGAATTCTCAAGTAAACCCGGTGCTTTTGGTTGGTAAGTTATGGACTTAAAAAAATTTCTTAGCGCGTCATGTTAAACTATCTCGTCTAAGATCTTATCTTTCAGGACTTCAAATAACACTTTTGGCTCGCAACTCTCCATATCTGCAAAAGAAAAGACTTTTCGAGACAAATTAAAGGTCTTTCTCAGCCTGTCGCAGACATTTCCTGCTCTCCATTGTTCCTGAGGATAATTAGATGATAAATACACCTAATTTTCTTCAGACTGATCTCGTATGCCCGACATATGGCTTGCCTTTCAACTGATGGAATTCAACCAATATCAAGCAACACAAATCTCGACTCCCCAACTAATTTATGCCCCACATTGCTTGTCTTTCAAACCTCATTTAGCTCGAATTAGCCCACATTAACATTAACCCTATTTAGCCCTAATCGACCTGGTTGGGGCAAAAGTTGTTTTGCTTGATATTGGTTGGAACCCATTAGTTGAAAGATAAGCTATATGTCAAGCATATAGGACTGGTCAAAAGAAAACTGTGTATATACACCATCTAATTACCTCAAGAATAATGGAGGGCAGGAAATGTCTACGACAGGCTAAGAAAGACCTTTAATTTGTCTCGGAAAGTCTTTTCTTCTGCAGATATGGAGAGTTACGAATCAAAAGTGTTATTTGAAGTCCCGGAAGATAAGATCTTAAACGAGATGGTTTAACATGATGTGCTAAGGAAATTTTTTGACTCCATAACTTACCAACCAAAAGCACCGGGTTTACTTGAGAATCCCGATTTGATGGATCGTTAGATATTGAAGGATTTAGATTTAATTTTTCTGCTCAAGTTCACTATAGCCAAATGATTTTGTACCGAACCTAAATAGATAATAGCTAATTTAGGTAAAAATGCCAAGTTAATGTGTTAATTAGGAGCAATTAGGGCAATTCGAGCTATTTAAGGTTTATTATAGTTAATTGCATTTAATTCGACTCAATTAGTGTTATTCAGGGATTAATCTGGCTACTTAGGGTTAGTTGAGCCTAATTAAAATATATTATAGTCAATTACCTAATTGGGTTTAATTAGGGTTTGTCTAGGATTTATCAGGACAATTAGGATTTGATGATACGGAAAGGGAGTTCGCTGCTACGTGCAGGTGCCACAAAGGATGCAGTCTGAGTTAGCTTCCAGGTAGACAAAGTAGGAGACAGCAAGGACGGAGTAAGGGCTGAGAGCAAGGCTTCCCAGACAAGTCACGAGGGCTGGCAGCACCATGTAGGCAGGGCGACGACGAACAGGGCCGACAGTATAGTTAACATGATTAGCAATGATCTTGGCTATGCACTTATAAATTGTGTTACAGCAAGAAATAGGCCTGCAATCATTAAGGCTCGAGGGATTAGTCACTTTGGGAATTAAGACAAGGAATGTATGGTTAACTTCTTTGAGAAGCTGACCATTACCAGAAAAATCTTGAATCGCTTCCACAATCTCTTCCCCCATAATATGCCATGTCCTCTTAAAAAAGAGGGCATTATACCCATTAGGACCAGGGGATTTACCATACTTAAGAGAGAAGAAAACCTTCCTAATCTCATCCTCTGTATCTCACGCTGCTGAGAATCTGAAAGGGATTTCGACATCCAGTTCCTCAGCTCATTCAACCCCGGATAGTGACCCGGACCACGAGTTCCCAACAAACTCTAAAAATGATCAACAATCTAAGCCTTAACCAAATCCCAATCTTCTAGGATAGTCCCATCAGACTGAAGAAGAGAACTAATTTTATTGAAATTGCTTATCTTATTAACTGACTTAAAGAAAAATTCGTTATTTTTATCTCCCACATCAGGCTAGTGAATCCCAGATTTTTGCCTGAGAAAACTCCTCCTCTCCACTCACTCTGGCAAAAAGTTCTAGCTTCTCCTTTTCAATCCAACGCCATTCTGGATCAAGAGGGTTCAATGCTTACATGCTCTGAGCATACTCCAAGGAAGCCCTAGCCGCATTAAGTCTACCTGAAATGTTACTAAAGTGTTCCTTATTGAAATCCTTAAGCTGTAACTTAAGTCGCTTGAGCTTCCTGGCAACCTTGAACATAGCACAACCCGCAAGGAGCGTTCCCCACACTTTCGCAACTTGAGGCAAAAATTTATGATGATTGGCCCACATATAAAAAAATTTTAAAGGCTTGGGCACCTTGTCAACTTTGATAAGAGAGTGGACGAGGATAGGTGAATGATCAGAGATACCTCTAGGATGAAAAACCGCTTCAGATTTAGGAAATTTAGAGATCCAAGTACTGTTAACGAGGACACGGTCAAGCTTCCTACAAATAGTATCACCATCATCCTGACAGTTAGTCCACGTATAAAAGCAACCAGAATACTTCAAATCTGAAAGTTCCAAAGTAATCAAACAATCATGGAACTCCTGATAGTAGCGAGGCCATCTATAGCTGCCCCCTAGGTTCTCACTCGGACTCTGGATGGCATTGAAATTGCCAAGAACCAATCAAGGATCATTCCCAAAAAGGCGAGACCTATACTCAAGCTCCTCCATAACATAGATCTTTCACTAGAATCATTCAAACCATACACAAAGGAAACAAACAAAGGAAAAAACATTTCTATTAAGTCCACTCAACAGTGAATTATTTTCATACCAAGACAAGTAACGTTAACTACTTTGGGTTTCCACAAGACCCAAATTCTACCATTAATAGAAAATTGGTGGTTATTAATAAAGGACCACCCAGGAAATCTACTGTGATGCCCCGAACCTAGGTTTACGAGGTTATTATTACTTAGCGACGATTATGGTAAGTATGACGAAATTAGACTGTTAGTGAAGACCTTACGAACATGTATAAATTTGATCTTTAGCGTTAATTATTGTGAGAAATATTATTTGTTGCATCTAGCAATATATTTTAATAATATGATAAGCTATAAATGATGAAGTTTGTACAATAGAAAAATTCATGGAAGTGAATGGTTTGCAATTTAAAACTGACGAAATTGTGCCGCTATAACATTATATGGTCTCGCATTAAATAATTTTACATATTAAGGAGCAAAAAACAAAAAGGGAAACAACAATAAAATAAAATAAATAAATAAATAGAAATTTGGGTTAAATACAAAAAGGGGGAGAAGAGAATGAGGAAAGAAAGAAGAGAGGGGCGCCGGCCCTAATGGGACTGCAACACCGGCGCTGCTTCCGGCCACACACGCAGCCACCGGCGATAACTCCGGCCATGCCCCTTCACAGAAACACCATCCAACGCCTTCGCCACCGCCATGCCGCAACCATCGCGTCACTGACATCGCCAAGCCACCATGAGATCGCGATCTCCTATCAACCTCTTCCCTATTTTCAGCACGACCGCCGGCGACACAGTTTCCCTGCCACCGAAGCTCCGCCAACCTTTCGTCATACTGCGGTGCTCTTCAAACCAGCCACCACCACCAAGCAACTCCAGTGGTCGCCACCACGCATCAATCACACCAGCCACGGACCACCACCGTGCTGTAGCATAGGCGCTATTTCCACCGCCCAGACGCCGTGCAATCGCGGTCACCGGCCACCCATTTAGTCTCTGGCGAGCATCGACGGCGCAAATGGTGCCTGTGGCGACAGATCTGGACCACTGCAAACGGCACTTGCCGTTACCAGTGGCACCACAACGCCACCGTCATTCCACCACCATGTCGTGCTTCTTCATCTGCTGCCGGCCAGATCCACGACACAGCCATGGGTATTTTTCGATCGACCAGTGAAGGCAATGCCGGAGTAACCAAAAGGCAACCATTAGCTTGCTATTGTAGTGGCTGAGCTCTAGTCATCGTTCGCTACCGCGGATGCGAGGAGCCGTCGTTGTGCCTATTGCCTCTGTTGGTCAAACGTAGCTTTATCGCCATGAACAACCGTGGCACCTTCTTCCCCGTTGCTCTTTTGATGATCACTGATGTAAAAATAAGTTGGGGGCTGATTTATTAAAAAATGGATTATGTGGTGGCCTAACGACGGTGTTTACATTGATTGTGGTTGGGTTTTATGTGTGCAATGGTGGGTGTACGGTGTCTGTATTTGGGGAGTTGTTTTGATTTTGGTGCGTTGTTGAGCGGAGGTACCATGAAGATGCTTGAGATGGCTGAAACGGTATCATGGCAGTGCTTGCAGAGTTTGGAATGGGCTAGATTGTGATGGTGTCTGTTTGTGGGAATGTGTTGTGATGGAGGGGGTGCGACTGTATTTTCTGAGAATGTGTATTTGTGTAAAACCAAGTGTGTTTTTATCTGGGTAAAAGTTATAAGGGTGTGAGTGAAATGGGTGTAAAGGTGGGTATGGGGCGTCTGTGTGCATTTTTGTGACTTGTATTTGTAGCAGTGTGTGAATATACAACTGTTGTGTTAGGTTTTGGTGGTATGGAAAATGAACGGATTTCGGTGGTAGGATTGCGATATTGTTGTGGTTGTAATGGTGGCTTAATTATGGTGCTTGTGGTGGCTGGACTGGATGTAACTGTGGTGGTGTGGCCATGGGGCTACAGTATAAGAGAGAGGGAAACAGTTTTGTAATAGATCTTCGATGGGTACGGTTGTGTGGGTTTAAAGCCGTGAACGGCCATGGCTACCGTGGACATGAGTTTGCGGCACCGCCATGGCTCAGACAAGGGTAGAAGCAGAAGCGGCAGCTGCGATTTAGGTTGAGAAAACAACCACGAGGGCTGTGGGTTTTTATAGAGAGAGAGAGAGAGAGGGATCATGGCTGCAGTAAGAGTGAGGCAGTGAGTGAGTAATGTGTGAGCGCATGTGCGTGTGCGCCGTATGTGTGAAAAAAAAAACAGTGTGTGCGTGAGTGGGTATTTTATGTGTTGTGTGCCCATACAAGTGTGCGCAGTGTGGTGATGTGCGTGAGTGTGAAGCTGCCGAGAGGCAGCTGTGAGTGAGTCTATATGTGTGTGTATAGAGTGATTTGTAAACGTGTGTATGTATGTGTGAGCGCCGTGTGTGTATGTGTGCTGTATGTGAGTGAGCTTACCAGGGAGAAGATGGTTGGCAGTTTAGGTGTAAGTGTTTTGCCCAGCTGTGTGTGTGAGTGGAGCGGCCTGTGTATGTGTGTTGTATATGTGCATGTAGCGTGTGTGCAATGGAAGGAAGGGATGAAAAAGGGCCTGCAATGGCACTTAGAAATGTTGCTGTGTCTCTTTTGGAAAGAAAGTGAAGAGTGTATTGTGGGAAACGTGTATGTGTGAAGTGGGTTTGTGAGAAGGGATAAGAGGAGGTGAAGCTGCGTGAACAGTAACCTTGTACTCTGGGTTTGGACAAGAAAAGAAGATAATGAGCAGTAGATATGTTATGCGTGAACAGTACACTGTGCTTGCACAGTTGTACCTCTTGGCTGTTGGGTACTGTACGCTTGTCCGAAAATTCTGAAAACTTACAGGATGATTCTTAGTGCAATATTATAATTTCTGTGAAAATTTCATGTTTTTGTGATATCGTATGTATTTACTATATTTTCTGCAATTTCAGACATATAAAAATTCTTTGGAGCCCTTAAACCCAGAAAATGGTCAGAGAAAAATTAGAGTAATGTCGTTATGATATGAATAAGACTCAGTTTGAATTTGATAATTTTTGGAGTTTATTTTCTATGGTTTCCGTATCGCATTGGTTTTAGCAAAACGAATAGTTTAAAAATAGTTTTAATACCTTTTAATTTCTGATTTAAATTTCTATAACTTTTATACATATTTTAAAGCTGTTACAAAAATTATGGGACTTTATTTTCGGCTAAAAGAAATTTTGGCAATTTATGGGTTTTTAGTGTATTTAAAGAAATTATTTTTTTATTCGAAAATATTCAAAATTTTAGAAAATTCATATTTTGACTCTCTACAATGTTTTAAGTTACGAAAGTGTTTTATTGTAATTTATTACGAATCTCAGGATATCATTACGCATTAAAGAGTGTACAGTGTTTTCGGCTAGGTTGGCCGTGCGTGAGAACCGTTTTGAGTTGCGTCATTCTGGGGTTAGAAGTGAGCGCCGTTTGGGTAGTTGATAATAGGGTTTATAGTATAGTAGTGTAGATTATTTTTCTAATAAATGAATTTTCCAATTTAGGTTAATTCAACGACTTTTGGATTGATGTCAATTAACATTGCATAGCGTGGATCGAGGTAAGGGATTTCTTCTGAAACCCAGTTTTCTCTATTTGTCCTCGAATATTTCTTTGAATTGTTATCGCTATTCTTTTGGATTCTGTTATTTTGATTAAGTCGCATTGTTTGCCTTAAAAACCTATCTTGAGCCTTAAGCGTTTATTGGAAATCACATTCAATGCACTGTGTTTATTTCTCGTTGTGCATCGATTTAAGAATTGTATTATCCTTTGTTCTCATTCTGCATATTGACATGAGAGTTTGCATTGGTGTGTTTGGCGGGAGTTGGTGTATAGTGGAGGATATTGGTGTGGGCTAGTACCTTGATGGACTAGCCGGTGTATTGGTGTGGGCTAGTGCCTTGATGGACTAGTCGGTGGAAAGTGTTAATGAGCATCGCCTTTGTGGCTTTGCTAAGTGATTACCCTGCATTGCCTGTGTGGCTTTGCAATTGCTCATGTTCAATATTATCTGTGATTGTTTGTATCGTATCTGAAAATCGTATTGATATCTGATGAAACTAGTATTGATTCTTTTTGAAAATCTATGAACTGCATCTGTAATTGTTTCGAAATTTCTATCTTTGAGCGACCTAACTGAGCTCTCAAAAGCTCACTCCCCTTTGACTTCCTTTCTGCAGGTGATAACCAACAATAGATCGCATTGGGTGTGGACTAGATCTGAGCCGAGCGAAAGAGAACTTAAGTTTTAGTATTAGCCTTTAGAACCCCTGCGTGGGCCATTATTGTTATTTAGAATTGTTAGCTTAGATTTGATGTTTCAAGTATAATTGTACGCTAAGAGTATTATTTTACTCAACGGTTTAGTTGCTCTGACGGACTGATGGTTCTAAATTGCTTGAGTTTGAGGTCGTAATTGTCTGAGTGTATCTGATCGAGCGAGTGTTAACGTTCCGAAAATTCCGGGATGTTACAGTTGGTATCAGAGCTTAGGTATTACGATTCTGTAGACTGGAACGTTGGTGAACAAATGATCGAGCTTAGGCTTGTGAAAGACTTTAGAAACTTGCGAGAGGAACCTTAGGTTTTAAAAGTAGGGTTAGGGAAAGATTTAATAATTTCACCCTACTAGTGGTTAGATATATGAGATCATTTTTATGAAGGTGTATCTGATAATATATATTATTAGAACTTTTAAATTTGCATAGTCATTTATGAAAGGACGTGTTTCAGACTCTTATAGTAGCTTATTTGTTATAGCATGGCACGAACTCGTAGAGCTGGTACCAGGGGTCGTGGAGGCCAAGCGAGGGGTCGGGGTGATCGTACTGGGGGTCGTAGTGGAGATCAGGAGATCCCAGCAGGGGAAGTACCCCATGTTGAACAACAAGAGCAAAATCCAGAACCCATGGCTGCAACTCTGAATACCATGAATCAAATTTTGGCATTCATGGCCCAGAGTCTGGTCAATCAACAGCAGGGTATGCAAAACCCTATTCAGCCACAACCTCAAGAGGGAAGTACCTTGACTGAGTTTAACAAGCAGAATGCTTCAAATTTTAGTGGATCAGTAGATCCTACAGAGGCAGAAGGTTGGATAGTAGAGATGGAGAAGATCTTCCGGGCTATCAAATGCAGTGAGAAGCAAAGGGTAGAATTTGCGGTGTACAAGTTGAGGGGTGAGGCCGACCAGTGGTGGAAGATGGTAGAGACTGGTATGACTCCACAGCAGAAGGCTGAGATAACTTGGGAACGGTTTAAGGAACTGTTCAACAATCGATATTTCTCTGCGAGTTACCGTCAACAGATGTTGAGAGAGTTTGCCAATGTAACTCAGGCGGATCGAGAGGCGGTAGATGAGTATGAGATGAGGTTCTCGCAGCTGGTGATATTTGCAGATAGGATGTTACCAACAGAGGCTGATAGATGCCGAAAATTTGAGTGGGGACTCAGGCCTGGTTTGAGAGATTGAGTGATCTCTGCTAGGTTATCGAGCTATGTGGAGTGCGTTGATCTGGCACGTGCATTGGAACAGTCCAGGTCGGACAGCAAGAAAAGGTCTGAGCAACGGCAAGGTGACCAAAAGAGGGATAGAGAGGAGAGTAGAACTTCAGAGACTAACAAGCGTCAGAAGTTTTCTATTTCAGCACAACAGGGTGCTTAGAGTCAGAGGATAGGGCAGGCTCAGGGAACTAGGTCAGAGCAGAGTGTCGAATTTAGAAGAGCACGGAGCGCAGGAGGTAGATCAATTCAGAGTTCAGGGATAGAGTTTTCGACAGTTCTGTGTCCTACTTGTGGAAAGATCCATGGTGGTAAACCATGCTACAAACTTACCGGGGGATGTTTCAAGTGTGGCAGTATGGAGCATCAAGTTCGAAATTGCCCCTCAATGTGGGAGAACCAATCAGCTCTCAGCCCTATACCTACGGTCAGTTTAGCAGCGAGTAGTGCACCTCGTCCGGGAGGAGGTCAGAGTCAGCAGAGCCAGACTCCACAGGCCCAGACTCAGCAGGGGCAGAGGCCTAGGATACCAGCCAGATTGTTCGCTTTGTCAGCTCAGGACGCTGCAACATCCAACGATGTGGTGCCAGGTACACTTATGGATTATTTCATTTAGGCGTTTATATATTGATTAATTTTGAGGCATCATATTCTAGGTTATAATCAAAATCATATAGTATAGTGAAATGTTCGAAGATACTATTGATGTTCTCGACTCATATTTTTGAGGTTATGAGAAAATTTGGTGATACCTTCATTTAGGAGTTAGGTAGTGAAAGGGTCGAATTGAACTATGATAAAGTGTGAAATTTCGAGGACGAAATTTTTATAAGTGGGGGAGAATGTAACACCCCGATATTTTTTTGGATTTAAATAGGAAACTTTAGGCGACGATATTTTTTTTACTTAGTGTCGATATTTTTTAGCGACCTTTAGTGACGAATAAGGAAGCGGGATAGCGTATCAAACCCATTAAAATTTTCTAGCACATAAACCGTAACGAATAATTTATTTTGAACATGTTTATAATAATAGAAAAATAGTGGGTAAAATTTAAAATAACTTACGAAAGTATAAGGGGTCTTTTGTGATCTTTTCCTATTAGGGTTTTTATATAAAGGCTTGCAAAAGGGAGCAGCCGTTCGCCATCCGTATCATCTCCAAACCACGAGTTGAGAGAGAGAGAGGGATAGAGAGACAAAGAAGGCTAGGAGAAGAGAATTCCCAGCAAGTTGCGTGGGGTTTTCGGTAAGTCTCTAACCTTTATTTTCCCTCTAGTTTACTATGTGATTTATGGGTGAACGGGACTGAGAGGAAGGGGTGTGAGGGGATTGAACGGTGGGTAGCTTTGGATCGGCCATAGTAGAAGATCGAGTAAGGAGGACAGTGGACGTAGTGTCTGTGCGCACTTTGGGGGGGCTTGCATTTAGTGGTTTTTGTGGCCATAACAATCATGGCTGCCGAAAGGAAAAAGGAGAGTTTGTGCAGCCATGGGGCTGCAGTATAAGAGAGAGGGAAACGGTTTTGTAATAGATCTTCGATGGGTACGGTTGTGTGGGTTTAAAGCCGTGAACGGCCATGGCTACCGTGGACATGAGTTTGCGGCACCGCCATGGCTCGGACAAGGGTAGAAGCAGAAGCGGCAGCTGCGATTTGGGTTGAGAAAACAACCACGAGGGCTGTGGGTTTTTATAGAGAGAGAGAGAGAGAGGCTCATGCCGTAAGAGTGAGGCAGTGAGTGAGTAATGTGTGAGCGCATGTGCGTGTGCGCCGTATGTGTGAAAAAAAAAAACAGTGTGTGCGTGAGTGGGTATTTTATGTGTTGTGTGCCCATACAAGTGTGCGCAGTGTGGTGATGTGCGTGAGTGTGAAGCTGCCGAGAGGCAGCTGTGAGTGAGTCTATATGTGTGTGAATAGAGTGATTTGTAAACGTGTGTATGTATGTGTGAGCGCCGTGTGTGTATGTGTGCTGTATGTGAGTGAGCTTACGAGGGAGAAGATGGTTGGCAGTTTAGGTGTAAGTGTTTTGCCCATCTATGTGTGTGAGTGGAGCGGCCTGTGTATGTGTGTTGTATATGTGCATGTAGCGTGTGTGCAATGGAAGGAAGGGATAAAAAAGGGCCTGCAATGGCACTTAGAAATGTTGCTGTGTCTCTTTTGGAAAGAAAGTGAAGAGTGTATTGCGGGAAACGTGTATGTGTGAGTGGGTTTGTGAGAAGGGATAAGAGGAGGTGAAGCTGCGTGAACAGTAACCTTGTACTCTGGGTTTGGACAAGAAAAGAAGATAATGAGCAGTAGATATGTTATGCGTGAACAGTACACTGTGCTTGCACAGTTGTACCTCTTGGCTGTTGGGTACTGTACGCTTGTCCGAAAATTCTGAAAATTTACAGGATGATTCTTAGTGCAATATTATAATTTCTGTGAAAATTTCATATTTTTCTGATATCGTATGTATTTACTATATTTTCTGCAATTTCAGACATATAAAAATTCTTTGGAGCCCTTAAACCCAGAAAATGGTCAGAGAAAAATTAGAGTAATGTCGTTATGCTATGAATAAGACTCAGTTTGAATTTGATAATTTTTGGAGTTTATTTTCTATGGTTTCCGTATCGCATTGGTTTTAGCAAAACGAATAGTTTAAAAATAGTTTTAATACCTTTTAATTTCTGATTTAAATTTCTATAACTTTTATACATATTTTAAAGCTGTTACAAAAATTATGGGACTTTATTTTCGGCTAAAAGAAATTTTGGCAATTTATGGGTTTTTAGTGTATTTAAAGAAATTATTTTTTATTCGAAAATATTCAAAATTTTAGAAAATTCATATTTTGACTCTCTACAATGTTGTAAGTTACGAAAGTGTTTTATTGTAATTTATTACGAATCTCAGGATATCATTACGCATTAAAGAGTGTACAGTGTTTTCGGCTAGGTTGGCCGTGCGTGGGAACCGTTTTGAGTTGCGTCATTCTGGGGTTAGAAGTGAGCGCCGTTTGGGTAGTTGATAATAGGGTTTATAGTATAGTAGTGTAGATTATTTTTCTAATAAATGAATTTTCCAATTTAGGTTAATTCAACGACTTTTGGATTGATGTCAATTAACATTGCATAGCGTGGATCGAGGAAATGGATTTCTTCTGAAACCCAGTTTTCTCTATTTGTCCTCGAATATTTCTTTGAATTGTTATCGCTATTCTTTTGGATTCTGTTATTTTGATTAAGTCGCATTGTTTGCCTTAAAAACCTATCTTGAGCCTTAAGCGTTTATTGGAAATCACATTCAATGCACTGTGTTTATTTCTCGTTGTGCATCGATTTAAGAATTGTATTATCCTTTGTTCTCATTCTGCATATTGACATGAGAGTTTGCATTGGTGTGTTTGGCGGGAGTTGGTGTATAGTGGAGGATATTGGTGTGGGCTAGTACCTTGATGGACTAGCCGGTGTATTGGTGTGGGCTAGTGCCTTGATGGACTAGTCGGTGGAAAGTGTTAATGAGCATCGCCTTTGTGGCTTTGCTAAGTGATTACCCTGCATTGCCTGTGTGGCTTTGCAATTGCTCATGTTCAATATTATCTGTGATTGTTTGTATCGTATCTGAAAATCGTATTGATATCTGATGAAACTAGTATTGATTCTTTTTGAAAATCTATGAACTGCATCTGTAATTGTTTCGAAATTTCTATCTTTGAGCGACCTTACTGAGCTCTCAAAAGCTCACTCCCCTTTGACTTCCTTTCCGCAGGTGATAACCAACAATAGATCGCATTGGGTGTGGACTAGATCTGAGCCGAGCGAAAGAGAACTTAAGTTTCAGTATTAGCCTTTAGAACCCCTGCGTGGGCCATTATTGTTATTTAGAATTGTTAGCTTAGATTTGATGTTTCAAGTATAATTGTACGCTAAGAGTATTATTTTACTCAACGGTTTAGTTGCTCTGACGGACTGATGGTTCTAAATTGCTTGAGTTTGAGGTCGTAATTGTCTGAGTGTATCTGATCGAGCGAGTGTTAACGTTCCGAAAATTCCGGGATGTTACAGTTGGTATCAGAGCTTAGGTATTACGATTCTGTAGACTGGAACGTTGGTGAACAAATGATCGAGCTTAGGCTTGTGAAAGACTTTAGAAACTTGCGAGAGGAACCTTAGGTTTTAAAAGTAGGGTTAGGGAAAGATTTAATAATTTCACCCTACTAGTGGTTAGATATATGAGATCATTTTTATGAAGGTGTATCTGATAATATATATTATTAGAACTTTTAAATTTGCATAGTCATTTATGAAAGGACGTGTTTCAGACTCTTATAGTAGCTTATTTGTTATAGCATGGCACGAACTCGTAGAGCTGGTACCAGGGGTCGTGGAGGCCAAGCGAGGGGTCGGGGTGATCGTACTGGGGGTCGTAGTGGAGATCAGGAGATCCCAGCAGGGGAAGTACCCCATGTTGAACAACAAGAGCAAAATCCAGAACCCATGGCTGCAACTCTGAATACCATGAATCAAATTTTGGCATTCATGGCCCAGAGTCTGGTCAATCAACAGCAGGGTATGCAAAACCCTATTCAGCCACAACCTCAAGAGGGAAGTACCTTGACTGAGTTTAACAAGCAGAATGCTTCAAATTTTAGTGGATCAGTAGATCCTACAGAGGCAGAAGGTTGGATAGTAGAGATGGAGAAGATCTTCCGGGCTATCAAATGCAGTGAGAAGCAAAGGGTAGAATTTGCGGTGTACAAGTTGAGGGGTGAGGCCGACCAGTGGTGGAAGATGGTAGAGACTGGTATGACTCCTCAGCAGAAGGCTGAGATAACTTGGGAACGGTTTAAGGAACTGTTCAACAATCGATATTTCTCTGCGAGTTACCGTCAACAGATGTTGAGAGAGTTTGCCAATGTAACTCAGGCGGATCGAGAGGCGGTAGATGAGTATGAGATGAGGTTCTCGCAGCTGGCGATATTTACAGATAGGATGTTACCAACAGAGGCTGATAGATGCCGAAAATTTGAGTGGGGACTCAGGCCTGGTTTGAGAGATTGAGTGATCTCTGCTAGGTTATCGAGCTATGTGGAGTGCGTTGATCTGGCACGTGCATTGGAACAGTCCAGGTCGGACAGCAAGAAAAGGTCTGAGCAACGGCAAGGTGACCAAAAGAGGGATAGAGAGGAGAGTAGAACTTCAGAGACTAACAAGCGTCAGAAGTTTTCTATTTCAGCACAACAGGGTGCTTAGAGTCAGAGGATAGGGCAGGCTCAGGGAACTAGGTCAGAGCAGAGTGTCAAATTTAGAAGAGCACGGAGCGCAGGAGGTAGATCAATTCAGAGTTCAGGGATAGCGTTTTCGACAGTTCTGTGTCCTACTTGTGGAAAGATCCATGGTGGTAAACCATGCTACAAACTTACCGGGGGATGTTTCAAGTGTGGCAGTATGGAGCATCAAGTTCGAAATTGCCCCTCAATGTGGGAGAACCAATCAGCTCTCAGCCCTATACCTACGGTCAGTTTAGCAGCGAGTAGTGCACCTCGTCCGGGAGGAGGTCAGAGTCAGCAGAGCCAGACTCCACAGGCCCAGACTCAGCAGGGGCACAGGCCTAGGATACCAGCCAGATTGTTCGCTTTGTCAGCTCAGGACGCTGCAACATCCAACGATGTGGTGCCAGGTACACTTATGGATTATTTCATTTAGGCGTTTATATATTGATTAATTTTGAGGCATCATATTCTAGGTTATAATCAAAATCATATAGTATAGTGAAATGTTCGAAGATACTATTGATGTTCTCGACTCATATTTTTGAGGTTATGAGAAAATTTGGTGATACCTTCATTTAGGAGTTAGGTAGTGAAAGGGTCGAATTGAACTATGATAAAGTGTGAAATTTCGAGGACGAAATTTTTATAAGTGGGGGAGAATGTAACACCCCGATATTTTTCCGGATTTAAATAGGAAACTTTAGGCGACGATATTTTTTTTACTTAGTGTCGATATATTTTAGCGACCTTTAGTGACGAATAAGGAAGCGGGATAGCGTATCAAACCCATTAAAATTTTCTAGCACATAAACCGTAACGAATAATTTATTTTGAACATGTTTATAATAATAGAAAAATAGTGGGTAAAATTTAAAATAACTTACGAAAGTATAAGGGGTCTTTTGTGATCTTTTCCTATTAGGGTTTTTATATAAAGGCTTGCAAAAGGGAGCAGCCGTTCGCCATCCGTATCATCTCCAAACCACGAGTTGAGAGAGAGAGAGGGATAGAGAGACAAAGAAGGCTAGGAGAAGAGAATTCCCAGCAAGTTGCGTGGGGTTTTCGGTAAGTCTCTAACCTTTATTTTCCCTCTAGTTTACTATGTGATTTATGGGTGAACGGGACTGAGAGGAAGGGGTGTGAGGGGATTGAACGGTGGGTAGCTTTGGATCGGCCATAGTAGAAGATCGAGTAAGGAGGACAGTGGACGTAGTGTCTGTGCGCACTTTGGGGGGGCTTGCATTTAGTGGTTTTTGTGGCCATAACAATCATGGCTGCCGAAAGGAAAAAGGAGAGTTTGTGCAGCCATGGGGCTGCAGTATAAGAGAGAGGGAAACGGTTTTGTAATAGATCTTCGATGGGTACGGTTGTGTGGGTTTAAAGCCGTGAACGGCCATGGCTACCGTGGACATGAGTTTGCGGCACCGCCATGGCTCGGACAAGGGTAGAAGCAGAAGCGGCAGCTGCGATTTGGGTTGAGAAAACAACCACGAGGGCTGTGGGTTTTTATAGAGAGAGAGAGAGAGGGATCATGGCTGCCGTAAGAGTGAGGCAGTGAGTGAGTAATGTGTGAGCGCATGTGCGTGTGCGCCGTATGTGTGAAAAAAAAAAACAGTGTGTGCGTGAGTGGGTATTTTATGTGTTGTGTGCCCATACAAGTGTGCGCAGTGTGGTGATGTGCGTGAGTGTGAAGCTGCCGAGAGGCAGCTGTGAGTGAGTCTATATGTGTGTGAATAGAGTGATTTGTAAACGTGTGTATGTATGTGTGAGCGCCGTGTGTGTATGTGTGCTGTATGTGAGTGAGCTTACGAGGGAGAAGATGGTTGGCAGTTTAGGTGTAAGTGTTTTGCCCATCTATGTGTGTGAGTGGAGCGGCCTGTGTATGTGTGTTGTATATGTGCATGTAGCGTGTGTGCAATGGAAGGAAGGGATAAAAAAGGGCCTGCAATGGCACTTAGAAATGTTGCTGTGTCTCTTTTGGAAAGAAAGTGAAGAGTGTATTGCGGGAAACGTGTATGTGTGAGTGGGTTTGTGAGAAGGGATAAGAGGAGGTGAAGCTGCGTGAACAGTAACCTTGTACTCTGGGTTTGGACAAGAAAAGAAGATAATGAGCAGTAGATATGTTATGCGTGAACAGTACACTGTGCTTGCACAGTTGTACCTCTTGGCTGTTGGGTACTGTACGCTTGTCCGAAAATTCTGAAAATTTACAGGATGATTCTTAGTGCAATATTATAATTTCTGTGAAAATTTCATATTTTTCTGATATCGTATGTATTTACTATATTTTCTGCAATTTCAGACATATAAAAATTCTTTGGAGCCCTTAAACCCAGAAAATGGTCAGAGAAAAATTAGAGTAATGTCGTTATGCTATGAATAAGACTCAGTTTGAATTTGATAATTTTTGGAGTTTATTTTCTATGGTTTCCGTATCGCATTGGTTTTAGCAAAACGAATAGTTTAAAAATAGTTTTAATACCTTTTAATTTCTGATTTAAATTTCTATAACTTTTATACATATTTTAAAGCTGTTACAAAAATTATGGGACTTTATTTTCGGCTAAAAGAAATTTTGGCAATTTATGGGTTTTTAGTGTATTTAAAGAAATTATTTTTTATTCGAAAATATTCAAAATTTTAGAAAATTCATATTTTGACTCTCTACAATGTTGTAAGTTACGAAAGTGTTTTATTGTAATTTATTACGAATCTCAGGATATCATTACGCATTAAAGAGTGTACAGTGTTTTCGGCTAGGTTGGCCGTGCGTGGGAACCGTTTTGAGTTGCGTCATTCTGGGGTTAGAAGTGAGCGCCGTTTGGGTAGTTGATAATAGGGTTTATAGTATAGTAGTGTAGATTATTTTTCTAATAAATGAATTTTCCAATTTAGGTTAATTCAACGACTTTTGGATTGATGTCAATTAACATTGCATAGCGTGGATCGAGGAAATGGATTTCTTCTGAAACCCAGTTTTCTCTATTTGTCCTCGAATATTTCTTTGAATTGTTATCGCTATTCTTTTGGATTCTGTTATTTTGATTAAGTCGCATTGTTTGCCTTAAAAACCTATCTTGAGCCTTAAGCGTTTATTGGAAATCACATTCAATGCACTGTGTTTATTTCTCGTTGTGCATCGATTTAAGAATTGTATTATCCTTTGTTCTCATTCTGCATATTGACATGAGAGTTTGCATTGGTGTGTTTGGCGGGAGTTGGTGTATAGTGGAGGATATTGGTGTGGGCTAGTACCTTGATGGACTAGCCGGTGTATTGGTGTGGGCTAGTGCCTTGATGGACTAGTCGGTGGAAAGTGTTAATGAGCATCGCCTTTGTGGCTTTGCTAAGTGATTACCCTGCATTGCCTGTGTGGCTTTGCAATTGCTCATGTTCAATATTATCTGTGATTGTTTGTATCGTATCTGAAAATCGTATTGATATCTGATGAAACTAGTATTGATTCTTTTTGAAAATCTATGAACTGCATCTGTAATTGTTTCGAAATTTCTATCTTTGAGCGACCTTACTGAGCTCTCAAAAGCTCACTCCCCTTTGACTTCCTTTCCGCAGGTGATAACCAACAATAGATCGCATTGGGTGTGGACTAGATCTGAGCCGAGCGAAAGAGAACTTAAGTTTCAGTATTAGCCTTTAGAACCCCTGCGTGGGCCATTATTGTTATTTAGAATTGTTAGCTTAGATTTGATGTTTCAAGTATAATTGTACGCTAAGAGTATTATTTTACTCAACGGTTTAGTTGCTCTGACGGACTGATGGTTCTAAATTGCTTGAGTTTGAGGTCGTAATTGTCTGAGTGTATCTGATCGAGCGAGTGTTAACGTTCCGAAAATTCCGGGATGTTACAGTTGGTATCAGAGCTTAGGTATTACGATTCTGTAGACTGGAACGTTGGTGAACAAATGATCGAGCTTAGGCTTGTGAAAGACTTTAGAAACTTGCGAGAGGAACCTTAGGTTTTAAAAGTAGGGTTAGGGAAAGATTTAATAATTTCACCCTACTAGTGGTTAGATATATGAGATCATTTTTATGAAGGTGTATCTGATAATATATATTATTAGAACTTTTAAATTTGCATAGTCATTTATGAAAGGACGTGTTTCAGACTCTTATAGTAGCTTATTTGTTATAGCATGGCACGAACTCGTAGAGCTGGTACCAGGGGTCGTGGAGGCCAAGCGAGGGGTCGGGGTGATCGTACTGGGGGTCGTAGTGGAGATCAGGAGATCCCAGCAGGGGAAGTACCCCATGTTGAACAACAAGAGCAAAATCCAGAACCCATGGCTGCAACTCTGAATACCATGAATCAAATTTTGGCATTCATGGCCCAGAGTCTGGTCAATCAACAGCAGGGTATGCAAAACCCTATTCAGCCACAACCTCAAGAGGGAAGTACCTTGACTGAGTTTAACAAGCAGAATGCTTCAAATTTTAGTGGATCAGTAGATCCTACAGAGGCAGAAGGTTGGATAGTAGAGATGGAGAAGATCTTCCGGGCTATCAAATGCAGTGAGAAGCAAAGGGTAGAATTTGCGGTGTACAAGTTGAGGGGTGAGGCCGACCAGTGGTGGAAGATGGTAGAGACTGGTATGACTCCTCAGCAGAAGGCTGAGATAACTTGGGAACGGTTTAAGGAACTGTTCAACAATCGATATTTCTCTGCGAGTTACCGTCAACAGATGTTGAGAGAGTTTGCCAATGTAACTCAGGCGGATCGAGAGGCGGTAGATGAGTATGAGATGAGGTTCTCGCAGCTGGCGATATTTACAGATAGGATGTTACCAACAGAGGCTGATAGATGCCGAAAATTTGAGTGGGGACTCAGGCCTGGTTTGAGAGATTGAGTGATCTCTGCTAGGTTATCGAGCTATGTGGAGTGCGTTGATCTGGCACGTGCATTGGAACAGTCCAGGTCGGACAGCAAGAAAAGGTCTGAGCAACGGCAAGGTGACCAAAAGAGGGATAGAGAGGAGAGTAGAACTTCAGAGACTAACAAGCGTCAGAAGTTTTCTATTTCAGCACAACAGGGTGCTTAGAGTCAGAGGATAGGGCAGGCTCAGGGAACTAGGTCAGAGCAGAGTGTCAAATTTAGAAGAGCACGGAGCGCAGGAGGTAGATCAATTCAGAGTTCAGGGATAGCGTTTTCGACAGTTCTGTGTCCTACTTGTGGAAAGATCCATGGTGGTAAACCATGCTACAAACTTACCGGGGGATGTTTCAAGTGTGGCAGTATGGAGCATCAAGTTCGAAATTGCCCCTCAATGTGGGAGAACCAATCAGCTCTCAGCCCTATACCTACGGTCAGTTTAGCAGCGAGTAGTGCACCTCGTCCGGGAGGAGGTCAGAGTCAGCAGAGCCAGACTCCACAGGCCCAGACTCAGCAGGGGCACAGGCCTAGGATACCAGCCAGATTGTTCGCTTTGTCAGCTCAGGACGCTGCAACATCCAACGATGTGGTGCCAGGTACACTTATGGATTATTTCATTTAGGCGTTTATATATTGATTAATTTTGAGGCATCATATTCTAGGTTATAATCAAAATCATATAGTATAGTGAAATGTTCGAAGATACTATTGATGTTCTCGACTCATATTTTTGAGGTTATGAGAAAATTTGGTGATACCTTCATTTAGGAGTTAGGTAGTGAAAGGGTCGAATTGAACTATGATAAAGTGTGAAATTTCGAGGACGAAATTTTTATAAGTGGGGGAGAATGTAACACCCCGATATTTTTCCGGATTTAAATAGGAAACTTTAGGCGACGATATTTTTTTTACTTAGTGTCGATATTTTTTAGCGACCTTTAGTGACGAATAAGGAAGCGGGATAGCGTATCAAACCCATTAAAATTTTCTAGCACATAAACCGTAACGAATAATTTATTTTGAACATGTTTATAATAATAGAAAAATAGTGGGTAAAATTTAAAATAACTTACGAAAGTATAAGGGGTCTTTTGTGATCTTTTCCTATTAGGGTTTTTATATAAAGGCTTGCAAAAGGGAGCAGCCGTTCGCCATCCGTATCATCTCCAAACCACGAGTTGAGAGAGAGAGGGATAGAGAGACAAAGAAGGCTAGGAGAAGAGAATTCCCAGCAAGTTGCGTGGGGTTTTCGGTAAGTCTCTAACCTTTATTTTCCCTCTAGTTTACTATGTGATTTATGGGTGAACGGGACTGAGAGGAAGGGGTGTGAGGGGATTGAACGGTGGGTAGCTTTGGATCGGCCATAGTAGAAGATCGAGTAAGGAGGACAGTGGACGTAGTGTCTGTGCGCACTTTGGGGGGGCTTGCATTTAGTGGTTTTTGTGGCCATAACAATCATGGCTGCCGAAAGGAAAAAGGAGAGTTTGTGCAGCCATGGGGCTGCAGTATAAGAGAGAGGGAAACGGTTTTGTAATAGATCTTCGATGGGTACGGTTGTGTGGGTTTAAAGCCGTGAACGGCCATGGCTACCGTGGACATGAGTTTGCGGCACCGCCATGGCTCGGACAAGGGTAGAAGCAGAAGCGGCAGCTGCGATTTAGGTTGAGAAAACAACCACGAGGGCTGTGGGTTTTTATAGAGAGAGAGAGAGGGATCATGGCTGCCGTAAGAGTGAGGCAGTGAGTGAGTAATGTGTGAGCGCATGTGCGTGTGCGCCGTATGTGTGAAAAAAAAAAACAGTGTGTGCGTGAGTGGGTATTTTATGTGTTGTGTGCCCATACAAGTGTGCGCAGTGTGGTGATGTGCGTGAGTGTGAAGCTGCCGAGAGGCAGCTGTGAGTGAGTCTATATGTGTGTGAATAGAGTGATTTGTAAACGTGTGTATGTATGTGTGAGCGCCGTGTGTGTATGTGTGCTGTATGTGAGTGAGCTTACGAGGGAGAAGATGGTTGGCAGTTTAGGTGTAAGTGTTTTGCCCATCTATGTGTGTGAGTGGAGCGGCCTGTGTATGTGTGTTGTATATGTGCATGTAGCGTGTGTGCAATGGAAGGAAGGGATAAAAAAGGGCCTGCAATGGCACTTAGAAATGTTGCTGTGTCTCTTTTGGAAAGAAAGTGAAGAGTGTATTGCGGGAAACGTGTATGTGTGAGTGGGTTTGTGAGAAGGGATAAGAGGAGGTGAAGCTGCGTGAACAGTAACCTTGTACTCTGGGTTTGGACAAGAAAAGAAGATAATGAGCAGTAGATATGTTATGCGTGAACAGTACACTGTGCTTGCACAGTTGTACCTCTTGGCTGTTGGGTACTGTACGCTTGTCCGAAAATTCTGAAAATTTACAGGATGATTCTTAGTGCAATATTATAATTTCTGTGAAAATTTCATATTTTTCTGATATCGTATGTATTTACTATATTTTCTGCAATTTCAGACATATAAAAATTCTTTGGAGCCCTTAAACCCAGAAAATGGTCAGAGAAAAATTAGAGTAATGTCGTTATGATGAATAAGACTCAGTTTGAATTTGATAATTTTTGGAGTTTATTTTCTATGGTTTCCGTATCGCATTGGTTTTAGCAAAACGAATAGTTTAAAAATAGTTTTAATACCTTTTAATTTCTGATTTAAATTTCTATAACTTTTATACATATTTTAAAGCTGTTACAAAAATTATGGGACTTTATTTTCGGCTAAAACAAATTTTGGCAATTTATGGGTTTTTAGTGTATTTAAAGAAATTATTTTTTATTCGAAAATATTCAAAATTTTAGAAAATTCATATTTTGACTCTCTACAATGTTTTAAGTTACGAAAGTGTTTTATTGTAATTTATTACGAATCTCAGGATATCATTACGCATTAAAGAGTGTACAGTGTTTTCGGCTAGGTTGGCCGTGCGTGAGAACCGTTTTGAGTTGCGTCATTCTGGGGTTAGAAGTGAGGGCCGTTTGGGTAGTTGATAATAGGGTTTATAGTATAGTAGTGTAGATTATTTTTCTAATAAATGAATTTTCCAATTTAGGTTAATTCAACGACTTTTGGATTGATGTCAATTAACATTGCATAGCGTGGATCGAGGTAAGGGATTTCTTCTGAAACCAGTTTTCTCTATTTGTCCTCGAATATTTCTTTGAATTGTTATCGCTATTCTTTTGGATTCTGTTATTTTGATTAAGTCGCATTGTTTGCCTTAAAAACCTATCTTGAGCCTTAAGCGTTTATTGGAAATCACATTCAATGCACTGTGTTTATTTCTCGTTGTGCATCGATTTAAGAATTGTATTATCCTTTGTTCTCATTCTGCATATTGACATGAGAGTTTGCATTGGTGTGTTTGGCGGGAGTTGGTGTATAGTGGAGGATATTGGTGTGGGCTAGTACCTTGATGGACTAGCCGGTGTATTGGTGTGGGCTAGTGCCTTGATGGACTAGTCGGTGGAAAGTGTTAATGAGCATCGCCTTTGTGGCTTTGCTAAGTGATTACCCTGCATTGCCTGTGTGGCTTTGCAATTGCTCATGTTCAATATTATCTGTGATTGTTTGTATCGTATCTGAAAATCGTATTGATATCTGATGAAACTAGTATTGATTCTTTTTGAAAATCTATGAACTGCATCTGTAATTGTTTCGAAATTTCTATCTTTGAGCGACCTAACTGAGCTCTCAAAAGCTCACTCCCCTTTGACTTCCTTTCTGCAGGTGATAACCAACAATAGATCGCATTGGGTGTGGACTAGATCTGAGCCGAGCGAAAGAGAACTTAAGTTTTAGTATTAGCCTTTAGAACCCCTGCGTGGGCCATTATTGTTATTTAGAATTGTTAGCTTAGATTTGATGTTTCAAGTATAATTGTACGCTAAGAGTATTATTTTACTCAACGGTTTAGTTGCTCTGACGGACTGATGGTTTTAAATTGCTTGAGTTTGAGGTCGTAATTGTCTGAGTGTATCTGATCGAGCGAGTGTTAACGTTCCGAAAATTCCGGGATGTTACAGTTGGTATCAGAGCTTAGGTATTACGATTCTGTAGACTGGAACGTTGGTGAACAAATGATCGAGCTTAGGCTTGTGAAAGACTTTAGAAACTTGCGAGAGGAACCTTAGGTTTTAAAAGTAGGGTTAGGGAAAGATTTAATAATTTCACCCTACTAGTGGTTAGATATATGAGATCATTTTTATGAAGGTGTATCTGATAATATATATTATTAGAACTTTTAAATTTGCATAGTCATTTATGAAAGGACGTGTTTCAGACTCTGATAGTAGCTTATTTGTTATAGCATGGCACGGACTCGTAGAGCTGGTACCAGGGGTCGTGGAGGCCAAGCGAGGGGTCGGGGTGATCGTACTGGGGGTCGTAGTGGAGATCAGGAGATCCCAGCAGGGGAAGTACCCCATGTTGAACAACAAGAGCAAAATCCAGAACCCATGGCTGCAACTCTGAATACCATGAATCAAATTTTGGCATTCATGGCCCAGAGTCTGGTCAATCAACAGCAGGGTATGCAAAACCCTATTCAGCCACAACCTCAAGAGGGAAGTACCTTGACTGAGTTTAACAAGCAGAATGCTTCAAATTTTAGTGGATCAGTAGATCCTACAGAGGCAGAAGGTTGGATAGTAGAGATGGAGAAGATCTTCCGGGCTATCAAATGCAGTGAGAAGCAAAGGGTAGAATTTGCGGTGTACAAGTTGAGGGGTGAGGCCGACCAGTGGTGGAAGATGGTAGAGACTGGTATGACTCCTCAGCATAAGGCTGAGATAACTTGGGAACGGTTTAAGGAACTGTTCAACAATCGATATTTCTCTGCGAGTTACCGTCAACAGATGTTGAGAGAGTTTGCCAATGTAACTCAGGCAGATCGAGAGACGGTAGATGAGTATGAGATGAGGTTCTCGCAGCTGGCGATATTTACAGATAGGATGTTACCAACAGAGGCTGATAGATGCTGAAAATTTGAGTGAGGACTCAGGCCTGGTTTGAGAGATTGAGTGATCTCTGCTAGGTTATCGAGCTATGTGGAGTGCGTTGATCTGGCACGTGCATTGGAACAGTCCAGGTCGGACAGCAAGAAAAGGTCTGAGCAACGGCAAGGTGACCAAAAGAGGGATAGAGAGGAGAGTAGAACTTCAGAGACTAACAAGCGTCAGAAGTTTTCTATTTTAGCACAACAGGGTGCTCAGAGTCAGAGGATAGGGCAGGCTCAGGGAACTAGGTCAGAGCAGAGTCAGAGGATAGGATAGGGCGGCACAACAGAGTGCCGCTTCAAGCCCCCTCTTTTCTTCCTCTCTGTACCCTTCTATCTCTCAGCCGCTTCTCAGAGATTTTGGATGTAAACCTCAGGGTCGGCTGCCTCTCAGAAGTATATGGGTATATATACAAACCCTAAAATGGGCACTTACCAAAAACTCCCTTCAATTTTGTTAAGTCATTTTAAATCGTACCCGCTACTATCTCTTATTATAAATAGGTCCAAATTAACTTATTTGCTATAGTTTGTGTGAAAAAAAAATTAGCGGGTTTGTTAGATAACCTCGCTACACTAATCGTCTCTAAAAGCATAGCGATGCTAAAATGTCGCCGCTAAGAGTCGTTAAGAAAAACATTGACATTAAGTAAAAAAATATTCTCGCTAAAAGTTTCTTAAAAAAAATATCGATGCTAACTAAAATTTATTCGCTAAAATATATTCACCGATAAAATTTTTAATTAGATCCGAAAAAGTATCGGGGTGTTACACACTCAGATTGCAAGAGATCAGTGAATGTTTTTAATTTTATTTATTTCTAAAGTGAAATTTTAAATGTATAATGACCTGGTAATATTGAAGGTATTAGTTCGCAAGGAATGCATTCCTTGTTCTTGATTTAGCTGCTTGGATGGTGGAGGCCTTCTCATCGGGATTACTCATTGCAAGACAACGAGTGGCTCCAGCACTTGTACGAGCGCAAAGAGCAATGGATTGGTGTTTACACGAGGAGGATTTTTCAGCGGGCATGAAAACGACGGGCAGGAGTGAATCTATGAATGCCACGTTCGATAGTTATGTGGGTACAGCTACCAATTTGAAGACTTTCGTTGCATCCGCACAAAAAGCGGTAGCTTCGTTGTTCGTAAAAGAAAGGGCTGCCAACTTTGCAACAACGTACAAACAAAGGAGAAGGTTGCTCGAGACCCCGCTGGAGCTGAACGGTGCCAAAGTCTATACGAAGGAGATCTTCTTGCTATACCAAGTAGAGCTGCAAAAATCGGGACGATACAGTATAAACAAGGTGGCAGAAATGTCTACGCGTGAGTACAAGGTTTATTCGCTCGTGAATGACCTCGTCCCTGAGAAGCTGCGCAGAATTTATACGGTGAGCCATGACACATTGACGGATTCGGTGACATGTGTTTGCAAGAAGTTTGAGTTCCACGGCATCCTGTGTAGACATGTTCTGCGGTTTTTCACCCAGAAGAATATCAGGACAATCCCCGATAAATATGTCCTGCCACGGTGGACGAAAGGTGCAAACAGGTTGCACGGTACCATTGCCTTTCCGGAGCACCCGTATACTGACTTTGAAGAATCAGAGACGTTGCGGTATAATCATCTGGTGACAATGTTCACCCGTTTGTCCGTAAAAGGTGCTGCTACAATGGCCGGATATAAACATCTCCTCGAGGTAGCTCAGCAGCAAGAGCCCATCGTCGACCAGTTGGAAGCAGCTTCAGTCAGCAATGCGGTTGACACTGAGCCTACAACGGGATCAGAAGATGACGAGCCGGGGGAGGAAGACGACAATGATATCCGGCCTTTGGACCCAATTATATCGCAGACGAAAGGACGCAAGAGATCTACGCGGATGAAGAGCTCTATTGAACAGGCAACTCAACCTAAAAAGCTGAGAAGGTGTGCATTGTGCAACAAAATGACCGACCATGACAAGCGGAACCATTACAAGGCACTGGGGATAAGTCCAGGGGTTTTGCAAGACGAGGAGGAAGAAGCAGCTGCAGTGGACCTTTAGTTTTTTGTATAAGCCATCAAGATTGTTTGACATTTGTAATAATACGTAATATTTGATGAGATTATCTTCTTACCGAAGACTGGAAGGTTATTTCTGATGGACCCATTCACATATTAACTTAAAAAAAAAAATTGGCTTGCCCCGTCCGCTACACTAGGTAGCGGACGGTGCACCAGAGACCAACATTATTGGGTTGTAAAGTGTCTGCAGCACAATATAGCGGACAGAAAACTGTTGGTATGCCTTCTGTCCGCTACACAATGTAGCGGACGTCAAACTCCTATTAAACACCAATCATGACGGCCTCTCTTTTTCCACCCATTTCTCTCTCTCTCTCTGTGTGTCTCCAACGTCTCTCTCACCCGTGACCCCCTCTACGGCGATCGTTTGCATGGCTTCTGCTTCGGTGAACAGGCACTTCTTCAAGGTCATGGTGCCTGAGTGTCATACCAAACTTGTAGGCATCCCTCTTACTCTGTGTTTTCGTGTGTGTTAATTTTATCTTTGCTTAAAAACTTACCTGTCTTATAATGAATGTGATAGGCCATATCGGTAGCCTTCTGCAGATTGCTTACCACACTTTGGCACGAAGCCACTTGGGTCGAAGCAACTTTAACCAGCAGCAAGGGGTCATGGCTTGTTAAAATCAAGAACAAGCACGGCCAAGAGCAACTTTATGTTGCAGAGGGTTGGAGTAATTTCTGCGAGCAGCACGACCTCAATGAAGGGGAGTTTGTAATCTTTGAACACAAGGGGCTATTTAGGTTTCAAGTATCCGTGTTTGATCAAAGCACCTGTGAAAAAGTTTTCCCCTAATGTTGAACCCTAAATTTGTGTTAATAAATTTGTGTCTGATAATTTTAGGTTCTTAATTGTGCATTTGAGAATTGTGATGGTCAATTGATGATTTGAAGGTGTCAAATTTTTGATGGAATATCATGCGCTTGAGAATGTTGAGATTGTTTAATCCGCTGCAAAAGCACTTATCCCATTGCCAGAAACTACCAACTCGAATAAAGTCTGACCAACAACTAAATTTTTTTTTTTGCCCAATTGTCCGCTACGTTGTATAGCAGATAGCTGTCCGCTACACTGTGTAGCCGACGGCGCACAACTTCCAAATTTTTTACACTTTTTTGCACCTGGAGTACCCCACTGTCCGCTCTAAACTCCAACACCAAGAAAATCTTTTCACTACCCCTTGTGTCCGCTACATTGTGTAGCGGACGGCGCAGTAGAAAGTCTAAACCCTAATTTGAAATTTTTTTCACTTCCCCGAGTGTCCACCACATTGTGTAGTGGACGACGCAGTAGAAACTCTTAACCCAACACTTAGAAAATTTTTTCACCTCCCCCAGTGTCCGCTACATTGTGTAGCGGACGGCGCAGCAGAAACTCTAAACCCCAACACTTAGAAAATTTTTTCACTACCCCTTGTGTCCGCTACATTGTGTAGCGGACGGTGCAGCAGAAACTCTTAACCCAACACTTAGAAAAATTTTTCACCTCCCCCAGTGTCTGCTACATTGTGTAGCGGACGGCGTAACAGAAACTCTAAACCCCAACACTTTGAAAATTTTTTCACTTCCCCGAGTGTCCGCCACATTGTGTAGCAGACGGTGCAGCAGAAACTCTTAACCCAACACTTAGAAAATTATTTCACCTCCCCCAATGTCCGCTACATTGTGTAGTGGACGGCGTAGCAGAAACTCTAAACCCCAACACTTAGAAAATTTTTCACTACCCCTTGTGTCCGCTACATTGTGTAGCAGACGACGCAACAGAAACTCTTAACCCAACACTTAGAAAATTTTTTCACCTCCCCAGTGTCCGTTACATTGTGTAGCGGACGGCACAGCAGAAACTCTAAACCCCAACACTTAGAAAAAATTTTCACTTCCCCGAGTGTCCGCCACATTGTGTAGCGGACGGCGCAGCAGAAAGTCTAAACCCCAACACTTAAATTTTTTTTTTACTTCCCCGAGTGTCCGCCACATTGTGTAGTGGACGGCGCAGCAGAAACTTTGAATCCCAACACTTGAATAGTTTTTGCACCTATGTTGGCCCCACTGTCCGTTACACTGTATGGCGGACGGCGCAGCACAAACTCTAATCTCCAACACTTGGAAAATTTTTGCACTTCCCTACTGTCCGCTACACATTTTGTTTTCCACCTTTCAATCATTCTTAATCCACCTTTCAATCATTCTTAATGAGAGCCAAAAAACCAACTCAAATCAATCAATCATCTTCAACGCAAATCAGACAAATCAATCAATCAATAATCTTCAACACAAATCAAATCACACCAATGTGAGCTTTCTAAATAATCATGGTTTATTAAAAAAAATATTGTAATGGTACAATGTCAACTGGGGTCCTCATGTTGGGGGGGATTCTTGTCATTAGCTGGATTTACAATAAACCTAACCGCTCTAGGCCGGCCTTTCATAATTTGCCAAGCTATTCTATATCTAAAGGTGTCTACTTCTGCTTGGCTCCAGACGGCCGCCTTGAGGCTCTCAGACCGACAAATGTAATCCATGTACATGCAAAGGAAGACGCCGCAGTCCGAAGTGTTACGTTGCTTGGGCCTCCTCTTCTTCAATCGCAAATCGAGCTTTGGCCGCGCCGGTACAGGGTTACCACGGATACCATTGACCATTGCACAAAATATATTCTGCAAGAAACACAAAACGGCGTAAGACACGAGTTAACATTTATGCCAAGTTACAATAACTGTTAAACAACAATCGTAATATTACCATTGAGTCCAACTGGGCTTTGTACATCTGCAGCACAGGCATGTGGGTGGTATCGTCGTGGAGACTGTCGATCACCGATACGACTTTCTCTTTCGGTTCATAGCAAACCAAGTACCAGTGGCTTTTCCCTAAAAATGGGATTAGAAACACGTCGGCAACACTTGCGCTCACTGGACTATCCCTAGTAAGATACGCTCGTAGGTTAGCGGACGGTCTCCACTGGCTCAACTTTTTCTTCCGCCTTTGCTCGACCCACTCCTGCCATTCAGACACTAGGAGGCTATGAAAAAAGGCATCCACCAAAAAAACGGCCAGATACCCGTTCAGCCACTCCCGACCCCTTTCCTTCAGAATCTCCACGTATGTGGAGATGACACCGTTGTCTAACCAACTCCCCGGAGCCAGGGAGGCCATTTCTCCCCACTCGCAAGTGTAATCCATGCCCTCCGGATGATTCACACTATACAACGCTTTGTCCCGGGGAAGCCACTAAAATAACGCTCTCTGATTATTTGGCATTTATGCGGCTTTAGGGGCTTCACTGGATGCCCTTTGCGATATTGCCCTCGGGGGTCGACGGGGGGATATTGCACTCCTTCGGGGGGGTCGATCGGGGGATATTGCCCTCCTTCGACAATAGATGGTCCTGCCCACGGGACAATGGGCAGTGTCTCAGACAGACTGATGTGTCCGAAACCCCAGTCTTGCGTGACTTGACTCTGAGAGAGGGGTTGGGGTTCCGAGTCCAATAGCAAAGAGAAGGAGGGCGCACTGTAGTCTTCCCACGGTGCTTGAGCCTGGCCCATGGTGCTTGGCGGTCCCCAATCACCACCCATTCCCGGTACAGAGGGACCACCATATCCTTGGCTCACTCCCGAAGTCTGTCCCGAGGGATCGGTGTATCCCTCGCTCACATATAGGGGCTGCCACCCCGGATAACCCATTCCCGGGTTGACGCCGGAAGGCTGGCCCGATGCTTGGCGTAAAAAATTCCCGCAGCCATACGCCAACGCTTCAGCCTGTTGGCGAAGCTCCTCGCCCATTGCATCCACCAAATCCTTCCGCTCGCTCAACTTCTGGAAGAAGGCGAACGAGGCATTAACCTACATCCAGAGAGATAATAAATAAGTAACTTCATACACAGTTAGAATCATCAAGTTCAATTAAAGGCACTGGTTGGCCAACTTACCAGATTGTATGCCATGTGCTCATCGATCTGACCCCTAGGGTGGTACTTCTCCCCGCGTTCAAACCTTACTGGAGCTACTCTCCTCCGGGTGATGCGGTAGTACCACCCATTGTACTGTTCGATGCTGATCACGGGGTCAGGCTCTGACACAATGGCCGCCAGCGTGTCCTGCCAGGAATTCCAAACTTCAATTTCTAGCTCGCACAAGTCGTGCGCATTCGCCTTGCCAAACCGTCCGACACCCGGTGGGTTCCTGTTAAGCCTCATATCCGGCGCGCCGGCTGGCAACCCCTGCAGGCACTCAAAATGGCGCATAGCGCGATCTGGCAGCTGCCACTCTGCGACCTCGAAGTGGATCAGGGGTGTGCGTTGCAACCCGGAGAGCGTGAAGACGAACGACTCTCCCACCCGTCGTGCCAAATGTTTGTACGGTGCCCATCGCATCTGGCCAGGAGATAACGAGTCGAGCTCCCCCCGATAGTACGTAATGTTGTGATGGGGATCGTCTCTCCTCGGGTAGTGGCTGTCCTTCTGACTGTACTCCCAGGCGCACAACCGAGGCCACACATTATCGGTTCCGTCCCTACGCCTGGGTGCGCCGGTAGCAAGGTGTTCATAAGACCACACCTGAGAGCAAAGACAAATTAAATAAAGTATCGTCAAATTTTATTGTCGATTCAACCAAAAAAAAAAGAAACAAGCACGTAATCAAGAATTGTATGATATACCTGCAATAGCGAGAGACATGCACATATAGCTTTGGAGTCGGGCCTCGTTGCCTTGTGCAATGCTCGGTACAGGTACGCAAGAGTTGCGGCTCCCCAGGCATAATCCCCAACCTCCAGCAGGTTACCCAACAACGGTAAATATTTGACGCTGACGGTATTCTTCGACGTTGTTGGAAACAGAATTGCCCCCATCACCCACAAGAGGAAAGCTTGTGTGTACAGCACAAGCATCTGATCCGTGTAGTTATCCGGCAGAACCTTGTAGGTATCTACCAACCACTTCAACTTGATACCACCAGTGCTAAATTGATCCTGGGGTATCGAAGTAAAGAAGTCCCTAGCGGTCCTCTTATTCGTTGCTTCCGACGGAGGAGCTATTACCGGCCGCCCCGTCACCGGTAACCCTAAGATGAACCCTACATCTTCTAGGGTAATTGTCAGCTCTCCGAGAGGGAAGTGAAACGTATTCGTTTCACTTCTCCACCTTTCAACAAGGGCACCTATTAAGTGCCGGTCAAGTTGTTGAAAGATCTGCCCATGCGTGAAAATCCCAAACCCAATCCCACGCAGTAATCTTTTCTGGGTTCTGTTCAATTTCCATGCTTTAAAATTATCGGATACTTCTACCGTGTTGAGAAGTGCTCTTTCCTACGAATTAATAAATACAATTTAAGCAAAATAAACGATATACAATGTTTCCAAGAATAACAAAGTTGATAAAATAAGTATCTTACTCCACCATCCCATATGAGCGTACTGATATGGTTTGCTTGGTCGTATAATACGGACGGATCTTCTGGTCCAGGGTTGAAATCCATTTTTGGCAACTGAAATTATGGAAAAACGGCAAGGTTGGAAGCGTAAACATTCTCAAACATACAACGCTAGCACAGTCAACACTAGCATGTGATCAGATAATACTCACATAAGTTCACATGCTGTGTATATGCAATGTACATAGATACAAACAGACACGGAATGGAATTTTACAAGTGAAATCACATGAACAAATAATACGCAATACACACACACACACACACACACACACACACACATATATATATATATATATATATATATATACATTGACAAATGCTAGCACAATGCACCGCGCACACATTCAAAATCATGCATAAGCCGTAATAACAACTCTAGATTATGAACAAATAAAGGATTGGTTTGTGAACTTACGTGATTGATTCATCGATTAAAGGATTTCTTGAGAAGAAATTGCGCTGATCTACTTGCCAACGCCGCTAGAAGAATTGGAAGAATGAATGAATAGCAGTTTAGAAGGAATGAATAAGGGTTTTGAAGTAATGAAAAGCAAAAACGGTCCGCTACACTGTCTAGCGGACGGTGGGATAAGGACAAAGTAACAGTCGTGCATCGATAGGACTGATGTGACAACTGATTTGACGGAAACAGTCGTCCGCTAGATAGTGTAGCGGATGACTTTTTGGCTGTCAATGTGGGGCCAAGAAAGTGGTCCGCTACACAGTGTAGCGGACGGGGGAGTAGGGGCAAGATGGTAAAAAGGTCCGTCCGCTACACTGTGTAGCGGACGATTGATAGCGCCGCAAAAATAAAGGATCTGGGCAGTCCATCCCTTCGGGATGGACGGCCAGATCGCGCTAGCAAGATCTCCTATTTTGCTAGCGCTCTCAACGGATCAGCTCCCATATATATATATATATATATATATATATATATAGATTCAATCCTAAGTGATGGGTTTGAGTTGGTTGGTATGCTAGATTTGAATTTTTCAATCTTTGGGTTTGACAGGTTCTATATATCTAGTTTTATGGGATTGGTGGTCGCTATATTGGTTATAACGCCCTAACTTAAGGTTACCCTAACCCTTCTGGAGTATCACAACACAACTGTTAATCACATCATTCTGATGATATAACTCATCCTAACTCACTTGGTAATTACACTATATCATACAAAATTAACGAGTTTACTTTTACAAAACACGCCTAGCTAGTTCTCTGCCAGATCTCAGAATTGGCATAATGTGCTGTTTCAAGTACAACTTAATTTACAAATGTACAAGCGTCCCCCTTGCCTCTCTTCTCACCGTGGCTCACACCTTTTCCTTACCTTTCGAGGGACCGACTCCTTTGATCGAAAATATAATGGGTAAAAATCTGTCAGCTCACTGGCTTAGTAAGATAATCAAATACATTTAATGTAACTTTCAACTCAAGAATATTGATAATGCACGCTAATACCATTCAACCACATTAAACAGTTCAACATGTGCACATTACACATATCACTCTTAGTTGAGCATTACAAGAGTTTACCATTCTCGAATTCAGTCCCATCAATAGACCACCCTTATGTCACCACACCCGGAATATAAGTTCACAACCTTAGCCTCGGCCAAAGGCAAAGTAACCGAAAACAAATGAACACCGATACTGCCTCGGGTTGCAGATAGAGATACAATTGCGGCTCATACGGTGCACAATGCTCAAACACAATCAAATCAAACCCCAATCATTTGAATGGGGTAACATAATAATCATCAATAATATATCAACCACCCCTTATTATGAAAGGATGTAACATGCTCATATGTAAGCAAACAGATCATTTCACACATGTAATTGTTGTAATCTTATTTACTTGTACCATAAAACTTAGCTATCAAATATGTAGTCACTCTCATCATGTAATGTCATCTTCATAACATCTTGAACATATTATATAATTATTGATATTCAGCAACTAAGCTTTAATTATAGAACTTAACAAACGTGTTCAAAAATTATATTCTAACCATGTATAATTTAACATAATTTTCATAGTTCACACTAACCATAACATATTTCACGTCTTCCATAATCTTCCATATATTAAACATGAATAGATTCACTTATTACCAAGTCTCTAATAAGTATTCATGTAATCCCGAATGTTTATATTTTCTAACCAGTATTTTATTTCTTTAGCGATAATTTCTATATACAATATTTAGTGTCGATTTGCATGAACATAATTTTATCGGCAAACTTTAGCAACAAATTTTTGGAACCATAAGTTACAAATTAGTGATAGCAAATATAAGTGATGTAATTGTGTTTTTTTTAGTGACGATTAGCCTGAGCAATATTTCTTTGTCAACTTTAGTGACATTTTTACTGGGAGTGTAGATTATTGAAGATGGGGACAATAGATAAGTAATGAAAGTAAAAAGGGGGTTTAGTTAAAAATTTAAATTTAATTAGAGTTATTAGATAATGATATGATTTATCTTTATTTTGTCAACACTTTAATTTTAGAAGGTCTAATTGTGAGGAATATGTGTGTACGACGGGGAGTATTTTAGGAGAAGGAGGGGCTGCCAAAATAGCCCCATGGGCAGCAAGTGTGATTGTGGGTTTGTGAATGGAAACAGGTACTCATAGGTGTGTGAATTTGTGGGTGTTTTATGTGAGGGAGGGGCTGTCAAAATAGCCCACTTACAACGTGTGGTTGGGGTATTACGAGATGGAGATGGAATTGCCATTGATGCTGTAGTGCAACCTACAAATGGGCGTGTAAATATGTGTGTCATATATGTGGGTATGAGATGAAGGGGTGAGTGTAAAAGGAAGAAAGAAAAGAGAGACCCACTGCCTTGAAGCAATGGACGTGTGAGGTAGTGTTTTGAACCTATGTGAGTGATATTGGGTATGGGGGAATTAATGCATGCATGTGTGATGAAAACAAGCATGTTGGGCGGTTAGACATGACGGAGGGAGACGAAAGGAAGACCCACTGCCGTGAGGCAATGGGGAGGAAGTCCTGTGTGGTCATGTGTATTTAAGTATGTGTAAGTGATGAGTGGATGTATGTGTAGGACAAGGGAGCAGCTACTGCCTCAAGGCAGTAGCTGTGACAAATTCATGAGCAAATTGTTGGATATATGTGTGTAAGTGGTTTGAGTGTGTCTATGAAAGTGTAGATTTAGTGTGTTAATGGAGGGAATTGAAATATGCTAGGGGTGAAAAAGAAGCTGCGTGAACAGTAGCTGTGTGTTCTGGGTTTGGACAAGAGAAGAAGATGATGAATAGTGATGGGTTTACGTTGTAAAGTGGTACACAGTGCTTGTATAGTTGTACGCATGACCGTTGGGTATGTACGATTGTCGACAAAGAATGAAACCTTACAGAAATGGTCTTCGGGCAAAATTTTAATTACTGTTAAAATTTTATATTTTTCTGAATTGGTTTGGTATTTTTAATATTTTCTGCAGATGCAATTCTTCTAAAAACCATCTGGGGTCTTTAAAAGTCCTATTAATTCCAGAGAAAATTACTGTAATGTTTTCATAATACAAATAAGATTGAATTTCAGTTTCATAATTTTTAGAGTTTAGTTGTATTAAACCCATAACGCATTTGAGTTAACTAAACAGACGATTTTAAAATGGTTTTTGATATTTTTTAATTTTCAATTTTAATTTTTTATTATCCTTTTATATTGTAAAGCTATAGAAAATTTTAAGGGGCATTGATTTGAGCTGGAAATATTAATAGCTATTTTTGGCTTTTCTAGTAGTTAAAGAAATTGTTTTTAATTCGAAAATATTCAAAAACTCAAAAAATTCATATTCTAACTTGTAATGTTGTTTTAAGGTATAAAAGCATTTTATACTGGGTTATCGGTTAGGTTTAACTGTTCAAGGGATTCGATTTATTTTCGTTTATGTTAAGAGTGTCGGAGTGAGTAACGATTAAGAATTAGCATTAGATTAATTGTTTGTGAGGCTGGGTTGTAGTCTAATAATTTATTTGCCAATTTAGGTTAATTCGAGGTTCTTGAATGGGGTTGATGAATAGCAGCTTAACATGGCTTCAGACCGAGGTAAGGGATTTATTCTGAAACCCTATTTCATCGATTTGACATCGTAAACATTCTTTCTAAATTGTTATTAAAGTTTTCAATGGACTAAGTTATGCTTGTTATGAAATTGCATCGATTGCCATTAATACCCTGTTTTAAGCCTAACACGTTTATTGAAAATTTTATTCGATGCTCCGTATTTATTTTTCGTTGTACATCGATTTAATCATTATATTATCGATTATTGCATTCTGCATATTGACATGAGTTAGTGTATTGAGGAGTTATAAGGATGGTTTGTATTGGGGGTGGTATAAGGATGGTCTGTTATTGTCGGGTGATGCTAGTACCTTAAGGGTCTAGCTGGTGTTCATAAGCATATGTAACCACAGTGTTATTGAGCATCGCCTTTGTCGCTTTGCTAAGTGATTACCCTGCACTACCTTTGTAGCTATGCTAAGTGTTTCCCTGTACTGCATGTATGGCTTTGCAAATTTACTGATGTTCAATATACCATCTGCATTGTTTATAGTGTAATCGAAATTGTTTCTGTTGATTTTTTCCGAATTGAGTAATTGAGTTGAATCTCATCCCATACTACTATTGAAATGAATTCCCTAAATTGTTTGTATTCTGTACTAAATTTTGAGCGACCTTATTGAGCACTCGAAAGCTCACTTCCTTTTTTTTGTTCCTTTCTGCAGGTAATAACCATCAGTAGATTCTTGGATTAGCTAGAGCTTGATTATGGAGCTGGTTTAGATTTAATTTTTATTATTTTGTTTACTTAAGTCCCTATGAGGGAATCAGAGTGTAACTTACTTAGTTAAGTTCATTAATGTAGTCTTTGCATTTAGAAATAATGACTTGAGCATTTGAGTTATGGTACAAACTCTAATATATGTATTGGAGTATTGTTAGTGGAATCGAGATGATTGAATAAGTAAGCATTGATCGATTAAGTGGCTAATGTTCTGAAAATTTCTGGGGTGCTCGGGGCGATGATATTGAGCATTTGAAGTATCTATATCTGTTTTGAAATCCTTTGAAAAATTATCATTGCATTTTTAAACGATGACATTGAAAAAAATCTTCAAATGATTGTTTTGGTATTTGGTTATGATTGTTAATGTTCGTTTTTTTTAACTAGAATTATTGTCAATGTTTGTTTTGGTGTCTGTCTAGGATTTTCTTCGGTCGTTTTGGTATATAGTTATGAATGATAATGATCGTTTTGGAATTTATCAAACTGTTCATGACTCTTGAAATGTTTTAAAACATTATCATCAAATGGATTCTTTTGAATCGTTTGGTAATTCCTTCGGTTGTCCTTGAACGACCTTATTGAGCTCTCAATTGCTCACCCGTCGTTTGACTCCATTCTTAGGCGATCAGCTGTAGAATGCTCGAGAATAAGTAGAGTCTGTGTGAGATTCTGAGAGCCCACCACTACTGTATAGTAAGACCCCTGCATGGGTCAACACTATTAGCTTGTAAGAACCTAAATTTTAATAGTTGAAGTTTAAGGAGTTTGGAAATTTTGTATTTTGAAGAATTGGTGTTGATGTCTAGTTAGATGCTTTGAAGTATGTGTCAGTAAACATAATTTGACATGTTTGACATGAAGTGATAGGTTAACGCTCCGGGAGTTTGGAGCGATAGAGCTCTGAATTTTTAGGCTGTTACAGTTTGTATCAGAGCAGTTCGGTCTTGTGATATTAAGAGTATAGGTATATGATTCTCTAGGCACGGAACCACAGAGTATAAGTTACACAATTTTGTAGAATCGCACTTCGATTAATGAGGGTGGGGCATGATGATGTTAGAGTTAACAATTCTGCCTTTAATTTGTGATTTTTATATTGTTTTTTACATGTGTTAGTACAACACTAATAACTTTTCATTCTGTCAGTATGGCTCGCACGCATAGCACTGACAATGGAGGTAGTACGGAGGGCCAGGAGTTCCTCGATTGAGAAGTACCTTGACCTAATAGGGAGGAACCGTGGAATCTAGAACCAACAGCTGAACTCTTAAACACTATGAACCAGATTTTGACCTTGATGACACAAAATTGGGTGAACCAGCTACAAGGAGTACGAAATTCAGATCAACCTTAGGTACACCCTTACGGAAAGAGTACTTTGGGTGAATTTACCAAACAAGATGCGCCTAACTTTAGGGGGTCATTGGACCCTATGGAGGTAGAGAACTGGATTAATGAAATGGAGAAAAGTTTTTGATCTATTCACTGTAATGAGAGACAAAAGGTGGAATTTGCTATCTATAGACTGAGAGGCAAGGTTGACAGGTCATGGAAAATGGTATAAAGGTGTTCGACTCTTCAACAGTGGGATGGGATGACTTGGGAACAATTTAGGGAATTTTTCTTAACCGGTATTTCTTGACTAGTTATCGTAAATAGATGTTGAGAGAATTTGCCACTGTGATACAAGGAGATCAAAAATCGGTAGACAAATTTGAAATGAGGTCTTTGCGCCTAGCCAGATTTTCAATACGGATATTGGCCAATTGAAGGAGATAGATGTTGGAAGTTTGAGTGGGGCCTTAGGCCTAGAATGAGGGATAGAGTGACCTCTGCTCGGTTAACGAGTTATATGGAATGTGTAGGCTTGGCATGTGTTTTAGAGTGATCCAAGTCCAACAATAAAGACTGGTATAAACAAAGGCAGGATAGATAGAAGAGAGCTAGGCAACAGTTTACCCTAGGAAGATTTATAGAGGCTGACAAGTGTCGACGGGTTGCATAGTCGGCACATCAAGGACCCAAGGCCGCAGGATGCTACAGAATCAGGAATTTAGGCCAGCATCAGCTTAGGGATCTAGGCATGGGCAAAGTTTTGGGATTCGAAAGAGTGCAGCATGTAGGCACTCGACCAGCTCAGAGTACCAGATTTTGACCGTCACAGAACTCTGGAGTTCAAACTACACAGAGTAATGGTCAGAGTGGCGTGACAACTCTTCTGGCCACCTCATGTATCATGTGCAGGAAGTATCATGACAGTAGGCCATGCTATAGATTTACCGGATGATGTTTTAGGTGTGACAGTATGGAGCATCAGGTTTGAGGCTGTCCAGTTGTTAGAAACAATCAGTCAACTTTCCGTCCGACACCTACAGGTAGTGCATCAACAAGTAGAGGTCTTTGCCGGGAAAGAGGACAAGGTCGACAGGGGCAGATTCAGAAGTCTCAAGTCCAGCAGGGGCAGAGGCCTGTGAGATCAACCAGACTTTACTTAGTGTGTGCTCAGGATGGTATTACATCCGATGATGTGGTGTCAGGTACACTATAATTTAACTTATTAGATATTCATATAATGTTTGATTATGGGCGTTATATTCCTTTGTATCCTTTACTTTTGCATGGCAATTGAGGTTGAAAAATCATCCTTTAGGAACTGATCTGGTGATAAGTACTCAGTTGAGAGAGTCTTTTACTGTTTTTCCATTATTTGTGATTGTACTATTCATACTGAACAGAAGTCTGTGCATCTCATCCTATTTATTGTTCGAGGCTTTGATGTCATACTAGGCAGGGATTGGTTATCCTTTAATCTTCATCCGTAGATTGTCTGGGGAAACCCTAGTAGTGTTTGGAAGTTTGTAAGTTATGAGTAGTAGTTTAAGCTAGTCATTTGCTTCTTGTCTAAGAATTACATTTTGGGAAGTGATTGTTGTTAAGTAATCTCCTCTATTCTTTTGTATGTTGAATTCAATTACGACTTAATTGAACCCAGCTTGCACTGACACGTCGGAGAATATTTTATTAGTAGTCAGTCGTCTTATTCTCTTTTTAGGATATTATCTGCTTCTTCCTGATCTATTTGGACTTGATAGAGCCCACTGACCATGGAAAAGCTACAAATCCTATTAAGGACCAATAAATCCTACTAATCATAATTGCTTCGAGTCATTGGGTTGACTTTACTTTGACATACCTATACCATCGTTTCCGTTCTCGTCATTTCTCTGAGATGTTATAAAATTGTACAGTAAATCTCAAAAGCCAATAGTTATGGTTTTGTTAAAGATTTTCGTATTTTGAACACCTGGTTGCGATTATTATTATTTGACCCCTGAATACTTGATTGAGATACTCGTTTGATGTGATTGACATTAGATGCTTTGCTGTACAACCATGACTGTTTATTTGTGATGCGTATTTGTTTCGTATGTTCCAAAATGGTAACATGTTATAATTGCTGCTTGTAGTTAATATGATTATTTGAATTTTGCTATGTTTTATGCTCAAATTATTTGGAAATTTACTATATGTTATGTACGTGTATCCCTACCTGCTTTAAGATTTGCTTAGTTTTCACCTCCCCTAATATGATATTATGTAGACTCCTAAGCTTCACATGATCGGTGAGTGAGAGTAGACTTCGAGAACTTGGATTAAATTTGGATAATCTATTTGATGATTCGGTATAAGATTGGGATTTTAGTTGAGCACGTAACAGTAGACCCATGTACTTGCTTTTAGAACCAAAAGATTTTAAACTTTAACTGAAACAAATAATCGAAGGATGAGATTAAAGATTTTTGGTAAATAATGAGATTGTGCATCAAAAGTGATGTGATAACTTAGAGCCTTAAACTCTAGAGGAAAAGTGCAATACATAGGTGCGCAGAATCATATTTTGCATTATGTTAAGATAACTCGACTCTCAGTGACGAATTCAACAATAGTTTGGAATCATTTATTTGAGATACTAGAATGCGCAGCGAAGTCTAATGGCTATAGCTTTATGTCTATGTTTAGGGCTTATAATGATTTGTTATCCCTATTAGTCTATGTGGGGTGCAAGTCACAGATGACTGTTGCCTAGTAGTTTAGTGCACCATAAAGCTTGAAGTTAAGCTCGTTATTATTAGGTGGATTTTACAAGAGTATAATCTGCGATATTACGAGTATAACATAATGGAGGCAGATTGAATTAGAGATTGCTGTAATTCATTTTTCATACATTGAATTTAGAATTGTGTGAGTTCACTTTAGTGAGTTTTGTACTAGCTAGGTCATTGATCGTGAAGTACCGGAACTGTTAGAGCACAAGTGATTAGTTCTATAGGTTTAAGCTTAGGGAAAAGTGTTAAATTAGATTGTTACATTCAGGTATTCGTGGGACATGAATATGGGTGCGAAGGTTAGATGTAGTTCAGTTACTGTGTGGTAGTTATTAGAGTTTCACAGAGGATGCGTAGTGCCTAGATAATATAAGTCATAGAAAATCCGAGAACAAATTTCGAGGACAAAATTTTTTTATAAGGGGGGGGGGAGAACATGATATCTGATACTTTTTGGAGTGATGTAAAATAAATATCAGTGACCCAAAAAATAAATGATAGATAATTTTGGGCAATGCTCAGGCAAAATATCCAAGCTTAAAAAAATTGGGGCAAATATATAATTTTTGTGGCAATTTTGTAGTTTTGAAAACTTTGGAAGTTATTTTGTAATTTTAAAAAATGGTACTTATGTGTCAAGATTTAGGAACTCAGGTCATATATTGTTGCCATCACCTACTTGGCTATGTAATGACTAATGTAATTATATTATACTCCCTTCGTCCCTGAAAATTCGATGAGTTTGACTTTATACGCATATTAAGGATTTAGTTCATATAGTATATGTTTTTCCAATTTACCTTTTAGAGAGAGGATGGAAGAGAGTGGGCAGGAGAGAGAAAATTGGTTGGTAGAGTGTTAAATATGGAGATATGACTAAAATAAAAAAGTGTAAAGTGATAGGCCATGAGAGAGAAAATGAGTTGGTAGAGAGTTAAATCTGCAGAGAGAAATAGAATAAAAATAGTATAAAAAAGGTAAATATTTAAAAATAGAAGTGATCAATTTTTGCGGGACAACTCAGAAAGAAAATATGATCAATTTATAAAGGACAGATGGAGTAAACACATAACATGTAAGTCTTAAGAGATTGAAGAATATAAAAGAATTTTGGGGAGGAAAATCAAAATTTGAGCAGAGCAGTCGAGCTAGACTGGAAATTAGGCAGAAAATAGAGGAAAAGAGAGAGAATTGAGGATATTCTTCAAGGATAATCCTTTTCCCTTCTGTCTAGCGTGCAGTTTCATTTTCTTGTGTGTGTTTAAACACCATGTGGTGTGTGTTTTCTATATGTGCAGTGTGTGTGTGTGTGTGTGTGTGTGCGCGCGTGTGTGCATGCTTGCAGTGAATATTTGTGTAAGTTTGTGTGTAAAATTCCGTATAGTGTGTATAAGTGAGTGGAGGATGGAAATGGGGTGGGTATTGTGCGTTTTTTAGTGAATTCCCGAGGGGTTTGTTCGTGTTTAAATGTGTAGCATGTGTGTTCTTGGTGTGATTGTCTGTGTGTATTCATGTGTCAGGATGTGTTCATATCTCGAGTGTGGGTTCCCGAGGGGTTTGTTCGTGTTTAAATGTGTAGCATGTGTGTTCTTGGTGTGATTGTCTGTGTGTGTTCATGTGTCAGGATGTGTTCATATCTCGAGTGTGGGGTAAGTGTGGGAAAGTGTGTGTGTAATAAGTGAATTAGTGTATTAACGTGTGTATTTTTAGTAGGTGGGGTGCTGTGTGAATTTGTGTGAGTGTAGAGAGTGCGTGTTGCAGGTTGTGTGTGTGCATTCATGGCTGCGCAAGGTGTAGGTGCATGTAATTTTAGTCCGTGAGTGTGTGTTGCAGGGTGTGTGTGTGCATTCATGGCTCCGCAGGGCGATTGTGTTAGTGCGTGTGTTTTGGAATAGGCTAATGAGTGTTTAGTGTCTTGGAGTGTGTTGGAAGTGTGTTGGAAGTGAATTAGTGTGTATAAAATGGGTCTAGGTAGGGAAGAATGTAGAAGATGAATGTGTGTTTTGAAGGTGAAATAGTAGGTGTTTTAATTTGAATAGTGTTTGTTTTTGTCACTAAAAAGGGGGGAGGGGGGTTAATTAGGCAGTTTTAATCCAAAATTTTATAAATAGTTAGGGTCAAAGTCCAACAAATTCCAAAATAGTAACTCCCATCATATTTAGGAGGTGTACACTCTAGAAACTTGTAGTAATTTTTGGTGCCCGCGAAGGACCCTAAATTAGGGCATCTATTAAAAAGAATTGATTAAAAAGAATTAGGGAATTCTTTTGCCATAGCAAACCAAGCTACTTTAATCTAAAAATTTTGGAGGAACCTTATTTCACTGAGATATTTTATTCTTTAAAATTTCATGTCATTCCGAGGCTGATAGATAGTTTCAGCGAAATTGGCTTCTGAGCGCTCAGTCCAGAAACCAGTTCAAGATTTTCAAGCAAATTTTTTTTAATTTTTTTAATTCCAAAAATCACTTCATGATGCTTAAAATAGTATTTTAACGCGTTTTGAGATTTTTTCGTTGCCGGTAATCACCAGACGATATTTTGGTAATTTGTCACCCAAAGGGGGGTATTTTGATAATTTTATCGATAAGAGGTTCTTTTGAGTAAAATCACATACATTGGGGATATTTTAGTGATTTTGCTTATGGGAAAATTATTTTGGTGATTTAAGTATGAGAGGGGTATTTTTGGTAAATTTATACATAAGGGCCATTTTGGTAAGTTTACATACCCGGTGAGGGGGCCGTTCTGGAAGTATGCGTGAGTCAGTATTGAATTCATAATGCGACACCTTCAACCCTGGTGACATCACCCGACTGAGTTATTGATCATAATGACATTTAAAACCTTGTGCAGAAGACAGAACAACTACATCCTCATACTCATACATCATTAATAGACACTCTAAAATGCTTCCTTACAAAAAAATTTCTTATAAACATACATTGTACTGCAGCGGAAGACTTTTAGGTCTCTAAACAATATGAATGTTTACAACCTAATATACGACTGGAGTCGCAGGACTCTTGTCAACTTATCTCGTAGCTCAATCTTTATCTCATAATTTCTAGTTTGTCTTACCTCACACAATTGATCCTCTTGCTCAACTTTTCTAACATGTTTCTTTTTCCTTTTCTAGAGGGTTCTTCTTGAACACCCTTATAGCCTGCACAACACAACATAAGGAATGAGCTCAAATTGCCTAGTAAGACAACGCGAGGAAACAAATGATTCAAGAGACTCAAAATAATAATAATCATCTCAACTATAACAATGAGTCAAGAGTTTCAATAAATTTTGACATCAGCATAATTGTCAACCGATATTTTCTTTCGTCAGACTGAGCGGCTTCAAGACCCAACAGAACATCATCATTTTAACTTGGGCAGGGATACAACAGACATTGACTCTGCAAGTGTAATGCAAAAGAAAACAATAAAGCAAACACCAATCATAGGAAACATACATCGTAAAAGTAAAAAACATCAATTAAAATCAATTGCAAATGCAGACTCGACTTGACTCGACCGACAGAATCCAGTGCGCTTCATTCTCCTTGTCAGTTACTTAATTTTTCACTGACTACCAGTTACTTTATTTTTACCAGTCACCGGTTACTCCACTTTCACTGGTATTTAACTAATTGATGTCCCATTGCATGGGTGTCATCTTAGTCTCTAGTAATTTAAGAGAGGCACTATCAACAAGAGGGGACTCTCCATGAGCATTTGTCCCTAACCGCATTATAACTAAACAACAGTGCTGCATCAACGGGGTGGACTAAGGAAAAATTATTCCACCTAATGTCCTCAACAAGACAACTCAACAAAGAATACTGGATCAGAAGATCAACCGGTGTTTAAACCTAATAAGAAGAGTTCAATGTAACATCCTCAACAGGACGGACTCGGGAGAAGTATGCCACAAGCCCTCAACAGCGTTCTTACATAAGAGAAATGTCGGTTACCAATAAGTGCCAATATTTCACAACAACAACGCAACGATCTCTACAACATCATCATTAACAATAGGGCAGAGTCGAGAAAACTTTGCCACAAGTCCTCAATGGTGTTCTCAAAGAGAAGATATTCCGGCTATCAATAATTGTCGACATCTCACGACGACCACACAATAACCCCTACGCAATATCACCCCCGACGTCAGGTATGCTAACCAAATCAAATCATAGCATACTAGGATGCAAAATCGTCCTATCCAACCTTCTCAACGGGGCGGACTAAGGGACATTATTTTACCTTAAGTCCTTAACAACGTAATTCCAAATCAACGAATAACGGTCATAATAACTATCGATGTTAAATCATAACCACAAGAGTCCAACAAAACGTCATCAACATGGCATGCTAATCGAAACAATGAATTAGCACAATAGAACCACATTCTCCTTACCTGATTGGCTTATAGCCGAACTAACTCGCAACCTCTGATCGCAACGAGCTGCATCACCTATTCAAATAATACCCTGCTCGTTAGACATCATTCAACATATATACACCCATTATTCTACCCCTTCCCACTTAACTGTTCATAGCGTCTTACGACAACTTGTTAATCCTATCCCATAACTGGATCCTTAGCCCCCACCTTATCGACGCCTTCACAATAATCACTCCCATTATTTAACATATTAACATCAGTCCTCACTTCCCATCACTCCAAAAGCTGAATAATGCGCATTCCCAAAAATTTGGCGTCAACATGACAAATTAACAAAATACCCGCTGATGGTCACGATACCACCAACACCCCAAAATCACTTTAAAAACTACTTTTTAAATGTACCAAATAGTTTCTCGAAAAACTTTAAAGGGAAAATTACAAAAATATCCTCTGTTGGGCAGCAAATTATCAAAATGTCCCTGAGCGTTCACTACCTCCCCAACAACCAAAATCTGCTTCAAAATAAATAACCTTTCAGGTATTTTTCGTGGGACGATAAATTATCAAAATACCCCTAGGGTTTTCGGTACCAGAAAAATTCCAAAACTACTTTAAAACGCTATTTTAAGCATGCCGAAGTCATTTTTGAGAAATTTTTTTTTTTTACCTAAAAATCTCGAACCAGTGTTCAGACCGAGTGCTTAAAAGACGATTCGGCCAAAAATAGCTATTGAGTTTAGAATAACCCGAAACTTTAAGAAATGAAACTTCTCAGCATCATAGGGTTCTCATAAAATTTTCACGTGAAACCCTAGTTTAATATTTTAAATTTCATTATAAATTTCAAAATTTTTGCATCGGTTAACCCCCTTTTTGACCTTGGAAAATCTAAAACTTTTCCACAATGTTGGTCTTCTAAAAATAACCAGGGTATCTTTTTTGTACTTTGGCTAAATCTAAATTTAATTATTTTTAAAATTTTAGATTAGAAACTATTGATTAAATTTTTATTTTTAGCGACAATTACGGTTACTGTTCAAATTCAAACACACACTATTACACCTTCTGCACACACATGTCTTCTTCCTCCTTCAATCAGCCGCATCCTGGGTACACTCCTCTCACAATCATGCATGAACTTCCCACAAATTCACCTTAGATCACTTAAACACATTATAATACACCCAATTCATGCCCTAAACTCATTTTTATACATCAATTTCACACAATTAAACCCAATCCATCCGTACCCATTAGCAACTCGAAGAACACACACTAACACACACACCTTCAACCATACACCGAACACACACCTAACATGAAACCTTAATTATCTTCTCTTCATTCTCCATTTTAAGCTTTCATCTATATTAACTATAACAAAATTCATCACAATTCTTCTCTCCCCCACCTACACACACAATTGAAACACACACACACACACACACACTATACATATTCAACCGAATTTCAACCCAAATTCCCACAACGTAGGGGTTGAGAGGAAAGGATTACCCCGTTGATTTTAGGTTTTCTCTTCCTTTACTTCTTCTTCTACTTTCTCTTTTTTTTCCTTCTTTTTGTCTTCCCTTGTTTTTTCTTCCTGCTAGTTGCTTTCTGCTCTTGTTTCTTCGGTTGTTCTTAAGTTTGCATTATTTTTGTTTTGCACCCCAATCAATTTACGTTTATATTTTCACTTCATGAATTTCATCCCCAACAATATTTTATCATTGATGCCACTTAGTCACCTTTTGCAAAATTTCAAATTTTACACTTTGGCCTCTCAAGTTTCTAAACTTGCATTTTGACCCTTCTAGTTTAAAAAAAATATGCTTTGACCCCAGAACCACACTCACCCCTCATTTAACCCACTAATACGTACTTATCATCAAAATGATGCTACTTAATAAAATATGCATCTTGTTCACCATATTTTCCAAACATACATTTTTTGCCCCCTAACTTTCAAAATCACATTTTAACCCTCAAGGACACAGTAACCCTTTATTTAACTCCTTAACACTTATTTATCACCCACATAATGTTACTGAATAAAATAACCCCCCATTAATTAAACAAACTCACCATTAGATTAATATCTGCTATTTTTGTGGTATCACACATTATATCGTAGTATAGATTGTATACTTGTAACATCCCAAAATTTTTCCGGAACGTTAAGGCTCAGTCGATCAGTTCACTGAGATAATAATTCCTCAATTCAATAATATAAATCTGTCAGGGCAACTATACTCAATCAAACTATACTCTCAATCAACTGTCATAATTGAAATACCAAGTCTAAGTCTAAGAAAATTTAAACGATAATAATTACCCACGCAGGGGTTCTAATGATGAATGCCAAAATCTATTTCATTCGCTTTCGCTTCCTCGGCTCTAATCCCTATTCAGGTAACCTACTGCTGGCGGTCATCTGCGGAAAGGAAGTCAAGGGGGAGTGAGCTTTTGAGAGCCCAGTAAGGTCGCACAAAGATTTAAAATAACAAAACGATTCGGACAATTTTTCATATAAAACTTTTGAAGAGTATTTTCAATGAAACACATCACTTAGACAAAGATGAACAAAACGAACGATATTACATTCAAGTCCAATAACAACTTTTTGAGGGATTTTGCTTTAGATGAAATCACTACAATACGATATAAACATAGAGATGAGTATTCAACTCAATCCCTTAAATAATAGTCATTTGAAACACTTCGAATGTAATAAAGCATGAATGGATACTATTCAAAACAGTTTAAGTGTAATAAAATGTAAAGAGGAAACATTGAACATGAGTAGTACAGAAGCAAAGCCACCCCGGCAGTGCTCGATCGCTTTACATATGCATATGTACACTGACTAGTCCATCTAAGTACTAGTTAAACCCATCCAACAGACCATCCTTATAACGCCAACAATACAGACCATCCTTATGGCTCCCAAGTTACTAACTCATGTCAACATTGAGAAGTAATAAATAGAATTTAAAAATGCTTTACGATGAGCAATCAATAAACATATCAAATGAACAATGGATTCCAAGATGAGATGAAACAGAATTCCAAACAATCGCTTTAAGGCTTAATTTAAGGTTTCATGGGCAAATTTTAAAAACATATTTTATAATAAACATAAATTCGAATCAATGTAGTTCATAAAACATTTGACAACAGAATGATGAAGTAGGGTTCGGATAGAATTCCTTACCTCGGTCCAAGCTATGCGATGCTACCAACCTCGATCAATATTTTTCTGAATAAACCTAAAATTGGTAATTTATTTGTTAGAACATAATTTATGTCAAATACGCTATAAACCCTAGTATCAACTACCCACTGCTTACCCATTCTCTCCGAAATCGCGCACTCAAAACGGTTCTCGCATACGACCAATCTAACCGAAAATCATATACACTCCTTAACGGGTACCGATACTCTAAAATTTATAATAATTTACACTAAAACACTTTTATAGCTTAAAACATTATCAAAAGTCAAAATATAAATTTTCTGAATTTTGAATATTTTTGAATTAAAATAATTTCCTTAAATGCAATAAAAACCTATAAATTACCCAAAATTGCTTCTAGTCGAAAATAAAATCCCATAATTTTTGTAACATCTTTAAAATATGTATAAAAATTATATAAATTTAAATCAGAAAGTAAAAGGCATAAAAACTATTTTTAAAGTTTTTATTTTGCTAAAAACAATGCAAATACGAAAATCATAACAAATCAACTCCAAAAATCACCAAATTCAAACTGAGTCTTATTTATACCATAAATACATTACTCTAATTTTTTCCAAAACATTTTCAGGGTTTAAGGACTTCAAAAGAATTTTCCAAATCTGAAGTTATAGAAAATACTAAAAATTCATTCGATATCAGAAAATTATGAAATTTTGCCAAAAATTCTAATATAGTCTATCGTATTATAATGTAAATTTTTACATGTTAACAATAACTGTGGCTAGTCAATGGGCGCGACGATCCTAATGCTAACCCGGTACGCGATCCGCGCTTCTCTTCTTCTTCCTTAAAATCTCTATCCAACCCAGAAGTTACTGTTCACGCAGCTTCATTCTTCTCCTTCCTCTGCGCACAATCTTTTTCCTAAAATCAACCCACTCACAGAACTTTCTCAATTCACTCTTCACTCACTCCTTATACCCATTACACACACACCCACACAAACAAAAGCACACACCTACTACACAAACACCATACCCATTTCCTTTTTCTTGTCTCTTAGGCAGACACCCTTACCATACCCATTTCCTGTTTCTTGTCTCTTAGGCAGACACGCATGCACAGCACCCTCTCACAGCCGTCACATATCTACACACACATTCAACACCTCACAGCACTCATACTTGCATAGTTTACATCCTCAGCACAAACTTGCACACCTCACCAACGTAGCACTACCTCCTTATACGCACTGTGTATTCACCACACCTGCACGCAGCACTTCACACACGCTCATACCAGCTGCATTTCTTCCACTGAACACACACATCAACCACCAGTTCCATCTCTCCATTTTCTTCCCCCATACACACTGAAAACCATATATACTACCTACCTTCATATTTTACACCCACACACTCCCATAACCTGTATACAACCCCCCATTTTTGCCAACCCATGACAACCCAAACACACACATGCTCACAACCACAAAAAGATCACCAACAATGACACCACGCACAGCAGCCTGTGCTGCTTCCCTTCCCCTTCTCCTTCACACACAAACACAAACACACACCTTTCATCCCTTCACTCACGTACACAGCAAGCACACAACTCACGCCCACGGCCATTTCCTTCCACACCCACTGCTGTCCCACAGCAGTGGGTCTTTCCTTCCTTTCTTTTCTTTTCCAGTTCACCCACGAACCCACTTGTGGACGCACCAACACAACATGTCCATAACTTCACTCACACATGCATACTTACACACACTTTAAGGTATAAACTAATACACACATGTGCAATATGCCGTTACAGCAGCTGCTCCGTCCCCTCTACACCCACAAAGCACACCTCAGCATTCATTCACCTTCCACTAAAACCTCTCTTATGTACAGCCTTGGCAACCATCCCTTAGAACAACTACAACACACTAAGGCACACAAACTCCCACACCCTGTACCCAACTACCATCACGATAGTCCCTCTTTACACGGCAGCCATAACTGTCGCCCTTCCCATCGGGTTTCTTAAGCGTATCAGCGCACACCCATATACAACGCATCTACGTGTAACCCTAACCCATGATCTATATATCTTTATATACGTGTATATCTACATCAAAAAGAAGCATAGGTTTTCAAAAGATCTCACCGGAAAGTTTCGTCGCAAGGTGAATCCTTCGATCCCTTCTCTGAAGACTCCGCTCTCTCTCTTTCTCGTTCGTGGGTATGACGGCTGGGAGGTGAGTCCTTAGACGGCTGTTAGTTCATGTTACACATTTATATATATGTTAAAAGAAACCCTAGTTAGAAAATGAAAACCCTATCCAAATCATTTGTCGCTAAATCTTTTGTCCGAGTTATTATCGTGAACATGGTCCAAATTAAAATTGATTACAATAAATTAAGTGTTAGGAGAATTTTTGAATAGCTGTTACGCTGCCCCGTTGGACAAATCGTCGCTAAAAAATATACGTCAATGCCAAGTAATAAAAAAAATAATAACGTAGCTAAAATTTCTAATTAAATCCTAAAAATATCGGGGTGTTACAATACTAATAATTGAAGTGTTATGTTTAGTTGAAAGCAGTAGAATTTTTGGTTAGACTAGCTTAGCTTTGAATTCAGGTAAAGGTTTCTATCAGAATCCAGGGTAAGGATTTTTATCCGAACCCTAATTTCGATAACATGTGCTCGTAACTATTCTTCAATTTGCTTATGGCTATTGTCGAACACTGAGTTTTGTATTAATATCAGCATGTTAGTATCAAGCAAACCCTAATATTGAACCTAAATCGGTTGTTTGGAACTCTTATTGATGCTCGCCAGTTATGGCATACTGAGCAAATTCGATTAATATTTGCGTTCGCTCTTCTAAATTTTTGTGCCTAAATTCGATAACCCTTCATGTTTGTTCTTGCTATATGTTGTGGCTATTCTTAAATTCTGTGTGACATATTGATATCAGAATATTTAATTATTATTGAAACCCTAGTTGAACTCAGCTATTTGAATTAATATTAATGCATATTGTTGTCGTAAGTTGAACAGTGAATTTTCTTGTTGATTCTATGGTCGTAGTTTTTGTATTGACTAGAGAATCCGTTATGTGGGGAGGTGTTATAAGGGGTCTGAACTATGTAATTATGCAGAGCTAGTACCTTAATGACAAGGTCTAGTTATCGTATATCATTTATTACATGTGTACACTTTTTGTGCATTGCTTGAATGGCTTTGTTTCTTCCCTAGATCAATATCTTTAAATTTATTTACATTGTATCTTATAATGATTGATTTGAGAATGATGTTCAAATAAATGTCTTGTCATCCTATTGAAGGGGATTGAGTAAAACTCTTTCACATATTATGGTCAAACTATTTGTGAATGTCTGAAACCCTTGTTACCCCTTGAAGTATCTAGGTCCATTTTGAAATCCTTTGGAAAATCATCATTGCATTTTTAAACGATGACTTTGAAAATGATCTTCAAATGATCGTTTTGGTATTTAGTTATTATTGTCAATGTTCGTTTTCAAAACTGGATGATTGTCAATGGTTGTTTTGATGTATGTCTAGGATTGTCTTTGGTTGGCGATATACTTATAACTGATTATGATTGTTTTGGAATTTATCAAACTGTTCATGACTGTCAAAATGTTTTAAAACATTATCATCAAATGGATTCTTTTGAATCGTTTAGTAATTACTTTGGTTATCCATGTACGACCTTACAGAGAGCTTTCAAATGCCCACATTTCGTATGACTCCCTTCTTCAGGTGATCAGCTATTGAATGCTCGAGAATGTGTGAGATTCAGATGAGCCCACCATATCTATATAGTAAGACCCCAGTGAAAGTCAACACTCTTAGCTACTAAAGAACTCAAGTTTTATTAGTGGAAGTTTAAGCAGTTTGGTAATTTTGTGTTTTGAATAATTGATGTTGATGTTCGGTTAGATGCTTTGAAGATGTGTTAGTAAATAGGATTTGACAGGTTCAATGTGAAGTGATAGGTTAATGCTCTAGGAGTTCAGGGGGGTGGAGCTCCAGATTTTTGGGCTGTTACAGTTGGTATTAGAGCAGTTCGGTCATGTGGTATTAGGAGTATAGGTATATGTTTCTATAGGAACGAAACCACAGAGTATAGGTAGCATGATTTTATAGTGTTTAGAAGTTTTTAAGTTATGAGTAGTAGTTTATGTTAGTCATTCGGTTCTTGTCTGAGAATGACGTTATGGGAAGTGACTGTTGTTAAGTAATCTCGTTCATTCTTTTGTATGTTGAATTCAATTTCGGCCTAATTGAACCCAACTTGCTCTGACACGTCGGAGAATATTTCATTAGTAGTGAATCACCTTATTCTTTTTCTAGCATATTTATCTGCTTCTTCCGGATCTATTTGCATTTAATGGGATAGTGTCTGGCCCACTGACCATGGAAAAGCTACTAATCCTATTAAGGACCAATAACTCCTACTAATCATAATTGCTTCGAGTCAATTGTTTGACTTTGCTTTGTCATGCCTATACCACCATTTCTGTTCTCTCCACTTCTCTGAGATGTTATAAAAATGTACAGTGAATCTCGAAAGCCAATTGTTATGATTTTGTTAAAGATTTTTGCATTTTTATCACCTGGTTGCGATTATTATTACTATTTGACCCCTGAATACTTGATTGAAATATTCGTTTGCTGTGATTGACGTTAGATGCTTTGCTGTACAACCATCACTGTTTCTTTGTGATGGGTGTTTGTTTAATATGTTCCAAAATGTTAACATGTTATAATTGTTGCTTGTAGTTAATCTGATTATCAGAATTTTGCTATGTTTTATTCTCAAATGATTTGGAAATTAACAGTATCTTATGTACATGTATCTCTACTTGCTTTAAGATTTGCATAGTTTCACCTGCCCTATGTAGACTCCTAAGCCTCAGATGATCGTTGAGTGAGAGTAGACTTCAAGAACGTAGATTAAATTTAGATAATCTATTTGATGATTCGGTATAAAATTAGGATTTCAGTTGAGGACATAATAGTAGACCCCTTGTACTTTCTTTTAGAACAAAAGATTTTAAACATTTAACTAAAATAAATAATTGAAGGATTAGACTAAAAATTTTTGGTAAATAATGAGATTGTGCATCAAAAGTAATGTGATAACTTAGAGACTTAAACTGTAGTGGAAAAGTGCAATACATAAATATGCAGAATCATATTTTGCACTATGTTAAGATAACACATCTCTCGGTGACGAATTCGGCAACAGTTCGAACTTGATGTCTTGAGATATTAGAATGCACAGTGAAAGTCTATTGGATACAGCTTTCTCTCCTTCGTAATGTGTGAAGGCTTATAGTGATTTGTTATCCCTGTTAGTGGTTGTGGGGTACAAGTCACATGTAACTGTCGCCAAGTAGTATAGTGCACCTTGAGCTTGAAGTTAAGCTTGCTATTATTAGGTGGATTGTACAGGAGTATAATCTGTTATATTACCAGTATAACACAATAGAGGCAGACTGAATTAGAGATTGATTTAATTCATTTTCGATGCATTTAGAATGGTGTAAGTTCATTTCGGTGAGTTTCGTACTAGAAAGATCATTGCTCATGAAGTACCAGAGCGGTTAGAGCGCAAGTGGTAGTTTGGCGGGTTGTTATTTATGGGGGTTATTTTGCAACTTTGGAAAAATAATACTTACGTGTCAAGATTTAGGATATCAGATCATATATAGTTTCCACCACCTACTTGGCTATGTAATGACTAATGTAATTATATTATAAACAAATAAGAAGATAAAGTCTTAAGAGTATAAAAGAATTTTTGGAAAGGAAAATAGAATTTGAGAAATAAGAAAAAAAAAAAGAAGAAACAACAAGAGAAGAAGCAGAGCGGTATAGCTCGGCTCTGTGTGTGTGTGTGTGTGTGTGTGTGTGTGTTCACTATTTGTGTTCATGCTTGTCATGAGTATTTGTGTGAGTTTGGGTGTAAAATTGCGTATAATGTGTACAAGTGAGTAGAGGATGGAAATGCATGGGTTTTGCGTGTTTTTAGTGAATTTCTGAGGGGTGTGTGCGTGTATGGGTAATTATGTGTGTAGTAGGTGAATTAGTGTATTAATTAATGTGTGCATTTTAGTGGGTGGGGTGTTGTGTGAATTTGTGTGAGTGTAGAGAGTGTGTGAGTGCATGTTCCAGGTTGTGTGTGCGCATTCATGGCTGCAAAGGGTGTATGCGTGTTTAATTTTAGTGTGTGATTGTGTGTGTGTGTGTGTGTTTTGGAATAGGGTACAGAGTGTTTAGTGTCTTGGAGTGTGTTGAAAGTGAATCAATGTGTGTTTGCCACTTATGTGTATGAAATGGGTCTCAGCAGGGAAGAATGTGGAAGGTGAATGAGGGTTTTGAAGGTGAGATAGTAGGTGTTTTGATTTGAATAGTGTTTCATTTTGTCACTAAAGTGGGTTAATTAGGCAGTTTTAATCTGAATTTTTATTAATAGATAGGGTAAAAATCTAACAAATTCCAAAACAGTAACTCCCATTATTTTTATGAGATGTACGCTCTAGAATTTTGTTGGAATTTTCGCTATTCGCAAAATACGTTAAATTATGGTCTCGATTAAAAAGAATTAGCGAATTATTTAACATACAAAACCAAGCTATTTTAATTTAAAATTTTAGGAAAACCATAACTTACTGAGATATCTTATTTTTTAAATTTTCATGCCATTCTGAGGTCGACAGATATTTATAGTGAAACGAGCTTTTGAGTGCTCGGTTTGGACACCAGTAATGGTCAGGGTGGCGGGTTAACTCTTCCAGCCACCTCATGTATCATGTGTAGGAAGTATCATGGTGGTAGGCCATGCTATAGATTTACCGGAGGATGTCTTAGGTATGCCAGTATGGAGCATCAGGTTCGAGACTATCCAATTGCTAGAAACAATCAATCAACATTCCGTATGACACCTACATGTAGTGCACCAACAAGCAGAGGTCCTCGTCGGGAAAAAGGACAAGGTCGACAGGGGAATATTTAAATTCTCAAGTCCAGCAAGGGCAGAGGCCCGGGACATCAATCAAACTTTAATCAGTGTCTGCTCATGATCCTACTACATCCGATGGTGTGGTGTCAGATACACTATAGATTAACTCATTAGATGTTCGTATAGTGTTTGATTATGGGCATCATATTCCTTTGTATCCTTTACTTTTGCATAGCGATTAAAGTTGAAAACCAAACCTTTAGGAACTGATCTGGTGATAAGTACTCCGTTGGAATAGTTTTGTTTTTGTCACTGGGGGGGGGGGGGGGGAGTTAGGCAGTTTTTATCTTAATTTTGAAAAATGTTTAGGTTCAAAATCTAAAAATTTTCAAAACAGTAACTGCCATTATTTTTACGAGATGTATGCGCTAAAATATTTTGGGAATTTTCGGTATCCGCAAAGGATAATAAATTAGGGCATCAAGTTAATATAATTTGTGAATTATTTAGCATATCAAACCAAGCTATTTTAATTTAAAAATTTTAGGGAAACCTTATTTCAGATAGATACTTCATTATTTAAAATTTCATGTCATTCTGAGGGCGATGCGTATTTTTAGCGAAAGTGGCTTTTGATGGCTCGGTTCGGACACCAGCTTGGGTTTTTTTGACCAAAATTTTGTAAAATACTTTTGAGCCCAAAAATGACTTCAGGATACTTCAAATAGTATTTAAGTTGTTTTTGAGATTTTTCTAGTGCCGAAAATTCCCAGGCAATATTTTGATAATTTTACCTGTAAGAGGTATTTTTTAGTACAATCACATACAATAGAGATATATTTTAGTGAATTTACTTAGGGAATGTTGTTTTGGTGATTTAAGTATGAGAGTTTTTTTTGGTAATTTTACACCCAGTGAGGGGCCATTCTTGGAGTATGCGTGAGTCAATATTCAATTCGTAATATCATAATATATATTGTACGCTAATAATTGCATTGTTTCATCTAGATGAAAATCACAGACTTTCTGGTTAGACCTAGCTTAACTACGGATCCAGGTAAGGGTTTTATCTGAAACCTGGATAATGATTTTTTCTTCTTCTGAACCCTAATTTTGATAAATGTGCACGTAACTATTTTTCGATTTGCTTATGGCTTTGCCGAACATTGAGTCATGTAGTGATATTAGCATGTTATTGTCAGGGAAACCCTAACATTGAACCTGAATCGGTTGCTTGGAAATCTTATCGATGCTCACCTGTTATTGCATCCTGAGCAAATTCGATGATTGTTTGTGCTCTCTCTTTTAAATTGTTGTGCCTACATTTGATAACAATTCGTATTTGTTCTTGCTAAATGTTGTGGCTATTCTTGAATTCCTTGTGATATATTGATATCAGCCTGTCTAATTTTCATCCAAACCCTAGTTGATCTCAGCTATTTGAATTAATGTTAATGCATATTGTTGTTGCAAGTCAAGCAGTGAGTTTTCTTGTTGATTCTATGATTATGGTTTTTGAATTGACCTGGGAATCTACTCTGTGGGGAGGCGTTATACGAGGACAGAACTCGCGTAATTATGCAGGGCTAGTACCTTAATGAGAAGGTCTTGTTAGCGTACATCATGCATTGCATGTGTGCACTTTTTGTGCATTGCCTGAATAGCATTGCTTCTTCCCATATCAATATCTTTGAATATGTTTACATGGTATCTTAAAATCATCGATTTGAGAATGATGTTCAAATGAAAATCTTGATATTTGATTAAAGGGGATTGCGTAAAACTCCTCCCCATATTGTGATCAAACTATTTGTCATTGTTTGAAGCCATTCCCCTATTACCCTTTGAAGTATCTAGATCCATTTTGAAATCCTTTGGAAAATCCTCATGGAATTTTTAAACGCTGACTTTGAAAATGATATTCAAATGATCGTTTTGGTATTTTTTTATGATTATTAATGTTCATTTTCGAAACAGGGATGATTATCAATGTTTGTTTTGGTGTCTGTCTAGGATTGTCCTTGCTCGTTTTGCGATATACTTATGACTGATTAAGATCGTTTTGAAATTTATCAAACTATTCATGACTGTGGAAATGTTTTAAAACATTATAATCAAATGGATTCTTTTGAGTCATTTGGTAATTTCTTCGGTTGAACGTGTACGACATTACAGAGCCGTCAAATGCTTACCCTTCGTTTGACCCTTCTACAAGAGATCAATTGTAGAATGCTCAAGAATGGGTTAGAGTCAGTGTGAGATTTTGGTGAGCCCACCACAAATGTATAATAAGACCCCTATATGGGTCTACACTGTTAGATGCTTTAGTCATTTTTTTATCGGTTTGGTAATAGTTGAAGTTTAAGCGGTTTGGTAATTTTTTTATCTTGAAGAATTGGTGTTGATTTCTGGTTAGATGCTTTAAAGTATGTGTTAGTAAACAAGATTCGACAGGTTTGATGTGAAGTGATAGGTTAACGCTCTGGGAGTTTGGGATGATGGAGCTCCAGATTTTTGTGTTGTTACAGCTGGTTTCAGAGCAGTTCGGTCTTGTGGTATTAAGAGCATAGGTATATGGTTCTATAGGCATGGAACCACAGAGTATAGGTAACACGATTCTGCAGAATCATACTATGACTAATGAGGGTAAGGGTAGGATGATGGTAGAGTTATGAATTTGGCATTTAATTTGTGATTCTATTGTTTTTGAAATATGGCATTGATAACTGTTCATTCTGTCAGCATGGCTCGTACACATAGCACTGGCAGTAGGGGTAGTACAGAGGGCCAAGAGGTCCCCAATAGAGAGGTACGTCGACCTAATAGGGAGGAATCGTGGAATCCAGAACCAATGGCTGCACTGTTAAACACTATGAACCAGATTCTGACCTTGATGACATAGAATCTGGCAAAGCAGCAGCAAAGAGTAAAAAATCTGGATCAGCCTTAGGTACAACCTTAAGGTGAGAGTACTTTGGGTGGATTTACCATGCAATATGCTCCTAGCTTTAGGGGTCATTGGACCCTATGGAGGCAGAGAATTGGATTGACTAAATGGAGAAAACATTTCTAGCCATTCAGTGTAGTGAGAGATATAAGGTTGAATTTGCTATCTATAAAATGAGAGGTGAGGCTGACAAGTGGTGGAAAATGGTATGAAAGAGTTTAACTCATCAACAATTGGATGGGATGACTTGGGAACAATTCATGGAATTGTTCTTCAACCGGTATTTCTGATCGAGTTATCGTAAACAGATGGTGAGAGAATTTGCCACTGTGACGCAAGGAGATCAGGAATCGGTAGACAAATTTGAAATGAGGTTATCGCGACTCACAAGATTTGTAGTACAGATGTTTCCAATTGAAGGAGATAGATGTCAGAAGTTTGAGTGAGACCTTAGGCCTAGATTGAAAAATAGAGTGATCTCCACTCGTTTAAAGAGCTATATGGAATTTGTAGACTTGGCCATGCTTTAGAGCGATATAAGTCCAACAATAGAGAATGGTATAAATAGAGGCGGGAAAGACAAAAGAGAGTCAGGCAAGAGTTTTCCCAGGGAAGATTTATAAGGGCTGACAAGCGTCAGCGGTTTGCACAATCGGCGCAGCAAGGTACCCAAGGCCCCAGGATAGGGCAGAATCATGAATTCAGGCCAACATCGGCTCAAGGATCTAGACCTGGGCAAAGTTTGGGATTTAGAGGAGAGCAGAGTGCAGGTGCTCGACCAGCCCAGAGTACCAAATTTGGACCATCGCAAAATTATGGAGTTCAACCTACACAGAGTAATGGTCAGGGTGGCAGGTCAACTCTTCCGGCCACCTCATGTATCATGTGTAGGAAATATCATGGTTGTAGGCCATGCTATAGATTTACGGGAGGAGGATTTTAGGTGTGGTAGTATGGAACATCAAGTTTGAGACTATCCAGTTGTTAAAAACAATCGGTCAACTTTTGTCCAACACCTACAGGTCATCAAAAGCAGAGGTCCTCGTTGGGAAAGAGAATATGGTCGAAAGTGGTAGATTCAGAGCATAGTCATCAAAAGCAGAGGTCCTCGTCGGGAAAGAGAATATGGTCGAAAGGGGTAGATTCAGAGCATAGTTATAAATACCTTACCGAAATACATACCTTTTTTTCATGAAATGGTATGTACCGGTACCGGTACCATTTCGGTACCGTCTCAAATTTTTTATCAATAATATACATTAATAATATTCCTCATCAGGAAACCAATATATATATATATATATATATATATATATATATACTTTTTACTCACAGCTCCTCTAGAATAAATTATTTGTCCTAGAGAGCTTAAATTACATTAGTTATCCAATAAACTAAATAACGTATTCAATTGAATTACCTCCTCTAAGATTATCCCCCTTTTCAACGATCTCATTGCAAATTCTTTGTTCAATAATAACGTCTTTGGATTCAAGAATAAGTTATTTTTTTATGTGTGCAAGTGTTAGTGCTTGCGCACATGTGTGTAAAGTTGTACATCATATAGATGAAAGAATATGATCAAAGCTTCTAGGTATAAAGTAAATCAAAGCTAAGTGAATATTATGAGCAATATGCTACAGAGGCTTTGATTGGTATAAAAGAACTTAGAGTGTTTTTCTATTTAGTCTTTATGCGGTCAATTTACAAATTTTCTAACAAATTTGTCACTTTTACAATTTTTAAGGAATTAGTACGAAACACAAAATCTCGGTCGGCACGTAGTTCTCGACCGATAAGACCTATACCGGCTGGTACAACCGGTACAAAGCGGTATTTTGACAGGTACAAAATGTAAGGGATAGTACCAGTAGAAGGCAAAAACGGTACGTACCGGTTGGTATGACCGGTACCGGTACGGTATTGATAACTATGACTCAGAGTCTCAAGTCCAACATTGGCAGAGGCTGAGAAATCAGCCAAAATTTACTTAGTGTCTGCTCAGGATGCTACTACATGCAATGATGTTGTGTCAGGTACACTATAGATGAACTCATTAGATGTTTGTATAATGTTTGATTATGGGCATCATATTCCTTTGTATTCTTTACTTTTTCATAGCGATTGAGGTTGAAAACCCATCCTTTAGGAACTGATATGGTGATAAGTACTCTGTTAGAATAGTGTTTGTTTTCGTCACTAAAAGGGGCGGCTAATAAGGCAATTTTAATCAGAATTTTTATAAATATTTGAGGTCAAAATCTAACAAATTTCAAAATAGTAACTGCGACACCCTCAACCCTGGTGACATCACCGGGCCGGGCTGAGTTATCGATCATAATAACCTTCAAAAACCTTGTGTAGAATACAGAGCAACTACATCCTCATACATCGTTAATAGACACTTTAAAATGCATCTATACAAAAATTTTCTTTCTAAACATACATCGTAATGCAGTGGAAGACCTTCAAGCCTCTAAACAACATGAATGTTTACAACCTAATATACGACTGTAGTCGTAGGATTCTTATCAACTTATCTCGTAGCTCAATCTTTATCTCACCGTTTCTACTTGTCTTACCTCACACAACTTATCCCCTTGCTCAATCTTTATCTCACCATTTCTACTTGTCTTACCTCACACAACTTATCCCCTTGCTCAACTTTTCTAGCTTGTTTCTCTTTCCTTTTCTAGAGGGTTCTTCTTGATCAACCTTATATCTTGCACAATACAACATAAGGAATGAGCACAAATCGCCCAGTAAAGACAACACGAGGAGTATCGTGTACAAATGATTCAAGAGACTCGGAGGAATATACAATAAATTTTCAACATCAGCATAATTGTCAATTGATATTTTCTTTCGTCAGACTGAGCGGCTTCAAGGTCCAACAGAACATCATTATTTCAACTTGGACAGGGACACGATAGACATTGACTATGCAAGTGTAATGCAAAAGAAAACAATAAAGCAAACATTAATCATAGGGAACATACATAGTAAAAATCAACAACATCAATTAAAATCAATTACAAATGCAGACTCGACTTGACTCAATTGACAGACTCTAGCGCGCTTCATCCTCCTTGTCAGTTACTTAATTTTTCACTGATTACCAGTTACTTTATTTTCACTAGTCACAAGTTACTCCACTTTCACTGGTATTCAACTTATTGATGCTTCATTGCATGGGTGTTCATCTCAGTCTCAAGTAGTTTAAGAGAGACGCTGGCAAGAAGAGGAGACTCACCACGAGTATTTGTCCCTAACCATGTTACAGCTAAACATCAGTGCTTCATCAACGGGGCGGACTAAGGGAAAATTATTCAAACTTATGTCCTCAACAATACAACTCAACAAGGAATACTGGATTAAAAGATCAACCGGTTTTACAACCTAACAGCAAGAGTTTAACATAACATCATCAAAAGGGCGGACTCGGGAGAAGTATGCCACAAGCCCTCCACAACGTTCTTACTTAAGAGAAATGTCGGTATCAATAGGTGCTGACATTTCACAACAACAACGCAACAATCTCTACAGCATCATCGTCAACGATAGGGCGGACTCGGGAGAAGTTTGCCACAAGCCCTCAATGGTGTTCTCAAAGATAAGAGATATCGGTATCAATAATTGCCCACATCCACAACAACCCCTACACAATATCACCCCCAACGTCAGATATGTTAATCGAGTCGAATCATAGCATATACTAGGACAAGCACATCCTCATTAAATTCTATCAACAGGGCAGACTAAGGGAATTATTATACCCTAAGTCCTCAACAGGCAAATCAAATATACGTATACTGGTCACAGTGACTGTCGGTATCAACTCATAACAGCAAGAGTCCAACATGAACGTCATCAACATGGTATGTAGTATATACTAATAACTAAATTATTAGTTATGTAATATCATGGTATGTAGTATATACTAATAACTAAATTATTCCATTTAGGTGAAAGCAACGAACTTTCTAGGTACACTAGCTTAGCTTCGGATCCATGTAAGGATTTTTATCTGAACCCTAATTTTGATAACATGTACTCCTAACTATTCTTTCGATTTGCTTATGGCTATTGGCGAACACTGAGTTATGTGTTGATATCAGCATGTTATTGTCAAGCAAACCCTAATAGTAAACCTGAATCGGTTGTTTGGAAATCTTATCGATGCTCGCCTGTTATTGCATGCTGAGAAAATCCGATAACTGTTTGCGTCCACTCTTCTAAATTTTTGTGCCTACATTCGATAACCGTTTGTATTTGCTCTTGCTATATGTTATGGCTATTCTTGATTTCCGTGTGATATATTGATATCAGCATGTTTAATTTTTATTGAAACCCTAGTCGATCTCAGCTATTTGAATTAATGTTAATATGTATTGTAGTTACAAGTCAAGCAGTGAATTTTCTTGTTGATTCTATGGTTGTGGTTTTTGTATTGACCTAAGATCTGTTCTGTGGGGAGGCGTTGTAAGGGGTCTGAACCAGTGTAATTATCCAGGGCTAGTACCTTAATGAGAAGGTCTTGTTATCGTACATCATGCATTGCATGTGTACAGTTTCTGTGCATTGCTTGAGTAACATTGCTTCTTCCTGGGATCAATATCTTTGAATATGTTTTCATTGTATCTTACAATGATTGATTTGAGAATGATGTTCAAATGAATGTCTTATTATCCGATTGAAGGAGATTGAGTAAAATTGCTCCCCATATTGTGATCAAACTATTTGTGATTGTCTGAAACCCTTCCAGATTGCCCTTTGAAGTATCTAGGTATATTTTGAAATCCTTTGGAAAATTGTGATTGCATTTTTAAACTTTGACTTTGAAAATGATCTTCAAATGATCGTTTTGGTATTTTGTTATGATTATTAATGTTCGTTTTTGAAACTGAGATGATTGTCAATGTTTGTTTTGGTGTCTGTTTAGGATTGTCTTTGGTCATTTTGGTATATATGTATAACTGATTATAATTGTTTTGGAATTTGCCAAACTGTTCATGATTGTCAAAATTTTTAAAAACATTATCATTAAATGGATTCTTTTGAATCGTTTTGTAATTTCTTCAGTTGACCTTGTACGACCTTAATGAGCTCTTAAATGCTCACCCTTCATTTGACTCCCTTCTGTAAGTGATTAGCTGTAGAATGCTCAAGAATGGGTTAGAGTCTGTGTTAAATTCTGGTGAGCCCACCACTACTGTATAGTAAGATTGCTCTATGGGTTAGAGTTGTCCAAAAGGCCCGACAGCCCGCGGGCTGGCCTGGCCCTATAAGTGAACGGTAACGGCCCAATAAATTAGGGCTTTGGACCAGGCCGAAGAATTCCAAGAAGAAGCCCGGGTCAGGCTCTATAAAATGGGCAGGCCCGGTTTTTGGCCCGGGCTTCAGCCTGGTTTTCTGGCCCTAAAGTAGGCTGGTCCCATGGATTTTCAAAGAAATTCCCCCCCCCCTTCCCTTCAACGGCCATATTCCCCATTATTTCCCTAAATTCCACTTTTACCCCCCCAACACCAATATAACAGCTAGTTTGGGGGTATTTTGATCTAACTTAATTTTTTTCAACTCTTTTTAAGATTTTTACCCTCCCAACAACTATAAATGGCTAATTTTAAGGGGCATTTTGGTCTTTTGTGGACTTTCAAAAATCTATAAATTCATACCCTTTCTTTCAAAATTTTTACACCAATCTTCTTACTCTCTCTTTTCTAAACATTCTACATTTCTATAAGCTCTGTTACTATTTTCCTCTCGAATTACTACTCTTGCTAATTACTACTCTTGTTTACTAATTAGTACTCTTGTTTACTAATTACTACTCTTGCTAAATTCTAATTACTAGCTACTCATCATATTCATTTGTTACTCTCTAATTCTTTTGTTTACTAATTAGTAATTAGTGATTTCTTATTTATTAATTACTATTACCAAAATCTTTTTAATTACTAACTCTCTCTAATTTTGAATTACTAATTACTCTTTTTCATTTGTTACTCTTTAATTCTTTTTAATTGTTATTTCTAATTACTTATTACTGCTCTAGTTTTATTTTCCAATCTAGTAAAAAAGTTTAGCGTCAAATATGGCTAGATTACTGAAGAAATTGAAGCGTGATCATCATCACGAAAAACACCACCACCAACACAAGCACCACCACCACGGCCATCACAAACACCAATCCAAGCACCACCACAACCATTCGTTCCTGGACGAATGAGTACAGGCTGTATGATAGATACCCAAGCCAATTGAGAGTTCAATCAAAACATTCCAGTTATTGAATACACGCCTTCACAAGACCCCCCGCATTATAGTCAAGGACGCAGCTCGGTTGGCGAAGCTACTACTCCATGGCATAATCTAACCCGATGAGCGGTCATGATGAAGAAGGGCCGAGCAATCCTTCTGGTAATGAGCCAGAAGTCCAAAAGGAAAAAAAAAAGAAAGCCGAGTGTTGGAATCATTTTGATGAAATTATGGTGGACGGCATCCGAAAAGCTCGATGTAAGTACTGTGCTAAATTATTTTTGTCTGGTAGTGGTAATGGACATCTTAACAGGCATTACCCTCAGTGTGCACCTCGACAAGGCCACGTCGAACCTACCCAAACGCAGTTATCTTTTGACGGTAAGTTATTTGTTTATAATCAGCGAGAGCAAAGAGACGGTCTCGCTGAATTTGTTATTCATGATGAACAAGCCTTTTCTTTTGCCGATAATGCTAAGCACTCTAGATATATGAACACATACGTTCAACCTTTGTACAAAAAGGTTCATAGAAACACAACTAGATTCGATGCACTCCGACAGTATAATGCTGCTAAAGCACGCCTGATCGATTATTTCGATAATTTTGACGGTAAAGTTAGTCTTACTTCTGATATTTGGCAATCTCCGTTTACTTTTGTTAGTTATGCTTGTGTGACAGCCCATTGGATTGATGCAGATTGGATTATGAACAAGAGAATCATCGCTTTCGAATTCTTTCCTTTTTCGCATGATGGAATGAACATTGCTACTATTATATTAAAGCATGCACCACGATTAAATTAAAGAATAAGATTATGAGTATTAGTTTTGATAATGCTTCTAACAATAAAGCTGTTGTTGCAGCTTTAAAGGAGATCCTCCAACCTGTACTTTATGGTAAATTATTTCATGTTCGTTGTGTTTGTCATATAATTAATTTAATTGTTCAAGATGGTTTAGCTGCTGCAGGAGATATTCTTCTCAAAATGAGGGGTATGACAGCGTATGTTAATAGTTCGAGTCCGAGAACACAACAATTTAAAACGTTGTGTGTTCAATATAATATGCCTCGCAGGAGAGCAGTTACAGATGTGGTCCACAGGTGGAACTCTACATACCATATGCTTTTACACATTCTGGCATACAAAGAAGTCTATACGCATTTTCTACTAACCTCGTTCCCAGCCGGCTTGCCAACTCAAGAGGAATGGCAGATGGCCACATACCTAGCTGAATTTTTGGAGGTATTTTACACGTCTACCAATTTATTGTCTGGTACGTACTATCCCACCTCTCCTCTCGCTGTAATAGAAATTCTCAAGATGGCTACAATGTTAACAAAATGGAGATATATAGGACCCTTTCAGGAAATAGTAAAAGTGATGGATAAAAAGTTTAATAAATATTGGAGTAAACTGCCTGTTGTTTTTGCTGTGGCTACTTGTTTAGATCCTAGGTTAAAGTTGCATGGCGTGAACGTCTCGATACAAGAGATATCGAGATTAATGTGCTACCCAAAAAGGACACAACCGCACTCACAGCGAAAGTGAGCAAGACATTTGAGGAACTGTTCAACCTCTATCGTAATTCTGCTGACGTGCGCGGGCGAGCTTCATCATCAACTGGTGAGAGGTATTATGCGCCATACCTTAAGGGCTTTGAACATCTAGTAGCAAGACAACTACCAGGTGAAGGTACTTCTAATTCGGCAGGTTCGTCTACTTTTTCCTCTTTTAATGAGATTGGTGTATATTCAAATACTGATCATTATTCTGATTTATCAATGCAAGAACAGGTTAATTTTAATTTGTTAAATTTTTGGAAACAAAATCAAAACATGTATAAAACTTTATCCCAAATTGCACGGGATGTACTGCTGGTGCAAGCCTCCACGGTTGCTTCAGAGTCGGCATTTTCAGCCAGCGGGAGGATTTTGGATGACAGGAGGAGTCGTCTTAATCCCGAGTCGCTCGAGCTATGTGTATGTTGGAAAGATTATCTTGATGCGAAATACCGCAAGTAAGATAAATCGATTGATGATAGGAAGAGCAGTGACTCGGACGTTGAAGTACTTCCGGATGATTAGGTAATTTCTTTTTAATAAAAATTTTCACAAAATATAGATTTTTTTTCATATATATATATATATATATATATATATAGGTAACTTCGCCCATTTGTTTACAAGCGGCGGTCCCAGGCCCGGATAAAAGGAGGAGGACCTATGAATAAATTTATCTTCAATTTAACTCTATCAATTTAAATATTTGAATGCTAGAAATATTATTGTATACACACATATACTACATATATGTGCGCGTGTCTAGGCATTTTTAATTGATTTACTTGCTTGCATACACACATATTACCTCATATACAAATCTGATACTCCATTACAGAATCCTAGTCATGGTATTACATTACAATTTGCTTACATAATAACAAGAAATTACCGCAATTCAAAATTTTACTTTGAATAATAGGAAGTTGAGAAAGAAAAAAGGGGGGGGGGGGGGGCAGCCCAAGCCCGGCACTAAATATTAGGCCTAGGGTTAGGTCTTGGACTGGGCCTAAATATCCCATTTACCTGGCCCGGCCCAGCCTGGTTTCCACCCCTCTGGCCCTGCCCCGACCTATTTTCACGTCAGGGGCTGTGCCCGCCCAGTGACACCTCTAGTGTGGGTCAACACTCTTAGGTTGTGAAGAACCTAAGTTTTAATAGTTGAAGTTTAAGCGGTTTGGTAATTTTGTATTTTGAAGAATTGGGGTTGATGTCTAGTTAGAATGCTTTAAAGTACGTGTCAGTAAACATGATTTGACAGGTTAGACGTGAAGTGATAGGTAAATGATCTGAGAGTTCAGGGCGATAGAATTCCAGATTTTTGGGGTGTTAAACTTGGTTTCAAAGCAGTTTGATCTTGTGGTATTAAAAGCATATGTATATGATTCTAAAGGCACAGAATCACAGAGTATAGGTAACACAATTCTATAGAATCGTATTTTAACTAATAAGGGTGGGGTAGGAAGATGGCAGAGTTATGAATTCAGCCTTTAATTTGTGATTATATTGTTTTTGACATGTGTTAGTATGACACTGATAACTGTTCATTCTGTCAGTATAACTTGTACGCATAGCACTGGCAGTGGGGGTAGTACGGAGGGCTAGGAGGTCCCTGATAAAGAGGTACCTCGACCTAATAGGGAGGAACCATGGAATCTAGAACCAATGGTTGCACTATTAAACACTATGAACCAGATTCGGACCTTGATGACACAGAATCCGGCGAACCAACACCAATGAGTACAAAATCTGGTTCTGCCTCAGGTACAACCTTAAGGGGAGAGTACTTTGGATAAATTTACCAAACAAGATGCGCCTAGCTTTAGGGGTCATTGAACCCTATGGAGGCAAAGAACTGGATTAATAAAATAGAGAAAAGTTTTTGAGCCATTCACTATAGTGAGAAACAGTTGAATTTGCTATCAATAAACTGAGAGGTGAGGCTGACTAGTGGTGGAAAATGGTATGAAGGAGTTTGACTCGTCAAAAGTTGGATGGAATGACTTGGGAACAATTCAAGGAATTGTTCTTCAACTGGTATTTCTTGACGAGTTATCATAAATAGATGTTGATAGAATTTGCCACTGTGGCGCAAAGAGATCAGGAATCGGTAAACAAATTTAAAATGAGGTTTTCGCTTCTCACAAGATTTGTAATACAGATGTTATCAACTGAAGATAGATGTCAGAAGTTTGAGTGGCGCAGAGGCCCAGATTGAAAAATAGAGTGATCTCTGCTCGGCTAACGAACTATATTTAATTTGTAGACTTGGTCGTGCTTTAGAGTGATATAAGTCCAACAACATAGAACAGTATAGACATAAGTGAGAAAGACAGAAGAGAGCCTGAAAAGCATTGGCAGTTTGCACAATCGGCACAACAAGGTAGCCAAGGCCCCACGATGGGGCAGAATCAGGAATTTAGGCCAGCATCGGCTCAGGGATAAAGACCTGGGCAGAGTTTGGGGTTCGGAGGAGCGTAGGGTGTAGGCACTCGACCAGCCCAGAGTACCAGATTTGGACCATCACAAAATTATGGAGTTCGACCTACACAGAGTAATTTCATGGTGACGGATCAACTCTTTTGGCTACCTCATGTATCCTGGGTAGGAAGTGCCACGGTGATAGGCCATGCTATAGATTTACTGGAGGATGCTTTCGATGTGGCAGTATGAAGCATCAGGTTTGAGACTGTCCAGTTGTTAGAAACAATTAGTCAACTTTCCGTCCAATACCTACAGGTAATGCGTCAACAAACAGAGGTCCTCGTCAGTAAAGAGGATATGATCGAAAGGGGCAGATTCAGAGCATAGTTATGAATACAGTACCGTTTTTTTCCATGAAATAGTATGTACCGGTACCATTTCGGTACCATCTCAAATTTTTTGTCATTAATATACATTAATAATATTCCTCATTGGCAAACTAATAATAAATACATATACTTTTTACTCACAGCTCCTCTAGAATAAATTATTTGTCCTAGATAGCTTAAATTGCATTAGCTTTCCAATAAACTAAATAACGTATTCAATTGAATTACCTCCTCTAAGATTATCCCCTTTTTCAACGATCTCATTGCAAATTCTTATGTAAAAATAAGTTGTTTGTTCAATAATAATGTTTTTGAATTCAAGAATAAGTTGTTTTTTTATGTGTGCATGTGTTAGTGTTCGTGCACATGTGTGTAAAGCAGTATTTCATATAAATGAAAGAATATTATCAAAGCTTCTAGGTATAAAGTGATGCCAAGGACAGTGGGTTCGTACCTACGTGGAGGTGCCACAAAGGCTGCAATCCGCGTCAGCTTCCAAGTATGCAAAGTGAGAGACAACAGGGGCGGAGTAAGGGCTGAGGGCAAGGCTTCCCAAACATGCCTTGAGGAGTGGCAGTGCTGCGGAGATGAGGCCGAGACGAACAGGGCCGGCAGTCAACAGTCCACGGCAAGGTCCGAGTCGGGGTCCAATGTTACGGTCTAAAGTTATGTTTCTCTCACAAGAACCCAAGAGCTCTCAAATTCTAAAGTGAGAAAGTGGTTTTTGTAAGAATGCAAAAATCCCTTTTTGAGTTGTAAAGTTCACTATTCATAGGAAACAGCGTGCATATGTCATAAAGTGCCACACGTCGTTCCCTGGGAGTGACAAGTCACCAGGGGGTCCCAAAATACCTATTTTCTGTTGGACTGCCGGTTCTCAAATTCGCGTTGCCTGCCCCATACAGCGTCGCTTTACCTGTCTGAGAAGACTGACCACACCGCGGTAGCATGATCAGAGTAAGCCCATTGCCCCAGCCATCGATCCAAGCCCTTACTGAATCCCACAGGCCTGGCAGTGGTGGGGAAGACCCGATGCCCAACTGCTAGGCAGACTAGGCACGATACCCTCTGAAGACTTGCTCCTGTCTTGGAGTGACTCGGGGTTCATAATCCATAGGGCTGCCGATGCGAGCCCCTAGTGCCGAAGCACGTAGGCCAGTCATGCAGGCACCCTGGCGGAGATAGTGTTCCGGAGGAGTCACCAATCCCGCTGTGAAGGGTCCTCGTGCCGGAGCACTACGAATGGAGCCCCCCGGAATGAAGACGGCAATAGCTTTATGGTAACGAGCCTATCCCGCTGCAAGGGGTCCTCGTGCTAGAGCACTATAAAGGGAGCCCCCCGTGATTATGACGGCGATGGCTTTGTGGTAATGAGTCCATCCGGCTGTGAGGGGTCCTCATGCCGGAGCACTAAGAACGGAGCCCCCTGTGATTGTGACGGTGATGGCTTTGCGGTAACGAGCCCATCCCGCTGCGAGGGGTCCTTATGTCGGAGCACTACAAACAGAGCCCCCGTGATTGTGATGGTGATGGATTTGTGGTAATGAGCCCATCCCGTGGCGGCGATGGCTTTGTGGTAACGAGCCCATTCCGCTGCGAGGGGTCCTCGTGCCGGAGCACTACGAACGGAGCCCCCCGTGATTGTGACGGCAATGGCTTTGTGGTAACGAGTCCATCCCGTGGCGGTGATGACTTTATGGTAACGAGTCCATCCCACTACGAGGGGTCCTCGTGCCAGAGCACTACGAATGGAGCCCCCCGGAATGCTGCACACTTCGGAGAGTGGGTCGAAGCATGTTCCACGTCCATGGCGGGGGCACATGGTGTGGTGAATAAGTGTGATGCCCAAAGGCCTGTATCATGAGAATGGCACACGGGTGCGGCGACGAATGTCGTGAAGCGATACTTGGTGCCGGGGGCACACATCATGAGAATGGCGCACGGGCACGGCGACGAACGTCGCGAGGCAATACTTAGTGCCCGGGGCACGCATCATGAGAAGGGCGCACGGGCGCAGCGACGAACACAGCGAAGCAATACTTGGTGCCGGGGGCACGCATCATGAGAATGGCGCACGGGCGCGCGTCGAGTGTCCCGGAGATGGGACGTGAGTTGAGTGTACCTGTTATACTAAAATAATGAGTGCAATATGTAGTGATGATAAAGTTAAGGATGATGACATGGGGTTCATCGGCGACGGGTCATTCGGGGGTAGTGCGTGACTTTGAGCGATGAACGTCACAGGAGCGACACACGGTCGTGGACATCGGATGACGAACGTCACGAGGTTGCTGTGTATGTGTTAGTAAGCTTTGTGCCAGTACAAAACATGGTTCGGAATAATGTGCGCTAAAAGGGGCAAAGATGTGGGTCTTGGGGGAAGGCCAAGGCCAACCCCCTTGGGGAGGCCAAGGCTAACCCCCTTGGGAGGCCGAGGCCGACCCCCTGGGGAGGCTGAGACCGACCCTTGGCGTGTCCAAGGTCGACCCTAGGGATGGTCAAGGCCAAGGCCACCTTCCTCCCTTTGGTGAACTTTGGGCGTGCCGACGATTGGTGTTTTGATAGGCAACGACAAATCTGGAAGTTACGTTGCGACGAGCGTGTCGATGTGAATCATACCCACATGAGGGACAAGGTAACAAAGTCACATACGAAGCGTACGAGGCGATCAAAGAGCAAAAAGGATCCTACCCAAAAAGTGAACCACCGGAGGGGGGGAAGGCCAAGGCCAGCCCCATGGCCTTGGGGGAGGCCAAGGCTGACCCCATGGGGTTGGCCAAGCCTTTGACCTTGTCGCTCTGATTGGGCCGTCGGTCGATGTTTTTGATGAAAAGGTGTTCGGATGATCTCGACATGATGGTCACGCTCTCGTGAGTCACGCCAACGCAAAATAAATTGCGCCTAAGTCGCGCACAAAGCGCGTGAAGCGAGAAAAACACGTGTTGGGCGTGCGCGCGTAGACCAGTTTGATACGCTGGAAATTTGACCGTTCACTAAGTTGATGTGTCTGCGCAAAGCGGGACCCTCAGCGGGCCGTTGGGTCCAACCAGAATAGGTTGGGAACATAAGCCCCCTACATGTGGTGGGCGCGGAGGGTCTACCTGAGCCGGCGCTGCACGCATAAGCGTCGGTTTTTTGATAAAAATTTCCGGGGTTGAATCTTGAGGAACGGTCACTATTGTAACGAAAGACATGATGATGGAGCGTAGGTTTCCGTGAAATTTGTGAGTTTGAAAATTTTTTTTATTTTTTTTTTTTGCGAAAAAAAGACGTTAGCGCGAATAAAGTAATAGCGGTATCGAGCGAGAAAAAAGCAGAGCGACGAAAAAAAGGAGTATGCGTATCCGTTAGTGTTGGCATGAGAAGAAAGGTAGCACGAATAATAGAATTTATTCGGAAGTGGGTTTCAGTGAAAAAAATTATTAACGGTAAAATTAATTACGCAAAAGTTGTAGTGTTAATCCCGACGAAGATAGAGCAAAAAAAATACTTAAGCTAGCCCGAAAATGGGTAGCGGTTTGAAAAAAGAGTTGTTGGGAGTTTTGGGGGGAAAGTTTGAGATTGAATTTTGAATGAAAAAAAAGAGGGGGAATTTTAGGGGGGAAAGGTTAAGACTTGTGGGAGAAGAAGGGGGGAAGTTGGGAAGTCTTGAAATTTCAAGACTTTAGGGAAAGGGAGGGAGATTTACACTTAGAAGAAAAAAGAGAGAAGAGAGGAAGAGAAAGAAGAGAATAAGGGAAGAAGAAGGAGAAGAGGAAGACTTGAAGATCCATGAGGTTGAGGACCACCCAAGAAGCAAGAAGGATGCATGAAGGTAAGAGCTATGGGGGCAGAGGTGGAAGAGGAGGAAGACACCAATGGGGGACCTTGGCCTTAGCCGAGGCACACCAAGGGGCAGAGGCCGACATTGGGAGGGGAGGAAGGGAGGGGAAGGGAGTAAGGGGGAAGGGCACAAGGCCGTGAGGCCAAGGCCGACCAAGGCCACTCGGTCGAGGCTGAGGCCGACGTGGGGCGTGGCTGAGGTGCGGGGGGAGAAGGGGGAAGGGAAAAGGGAGAGGAAGGGAGGGAGGAGAGGAGGGAGGAAGAAAGGGAAAGAATAAGGGAGGAAGAGAGGGAAGAAAGGAGAAGACGAAGGGAAGAAGAAAGAAGGAAAGAAGAAGAGAAGGGAGAAAGGGAAAGAGGCTGAAGCCGTGAGGGCCGAGGCCACGGGGGTCGAGTCCGACAGGGCCGAGGCCGACCATGCCGAGGCCGATGGGGTGATGGATGATGGATCGCGGAAAAAGTCAAGGACGAAGCAAAGTGCACGCCATCGTGGCGGGGTGAGTGGGCATTCACAGTTGCCGCGGGGTGGCTTGATGATGATGATGAGGATGTACCGGTGTTGGCCGACGCGTCGGGTGTGCCTTTGGGTTTTGATGATGATAGTATGAGGAGCTTTGATCAGACTCCGAGCCGTAGTAATGTGTTACTGACCGCGAAGGGTGCAGTGCCCAGGTGTCCTCCCGAGGGGCTGTGGAGGGAGCTGGCGCGATGGGTATCTGCTGACGTGTTTTTGGCACCTTAGAGCTCTGCATCGATGCATGATGGCTCCATGGTCCCTTCACCGTATGTCCGTGCGCCGAGCTTCGAGGTTGCTCCGGTGATGTCTCCGCTGTACGTTCAGGGGTTTGTTGGCCGAGTGAGAGGACATTCCGTGGTCGCCTGTGATGTTCAAGGGCCACCATACAATGTCGGTAGGTTGGAGTTTCTGGTGTGCATACATGATAGGGCATGAAAGCTTGGAGGGAGAGGTTAGAGGTGCTCGGGCTAGTGGCAGCGATTGAGGCGACGTACAAGAGTGTCGAGCTGGGCAGGGACATTAGCGGCCTCACACTACTACTTTCGCGATGGAGCTCGCAGACTCATACCTTCACTACAGAGTTCAGGGAGATTGGTCCGACGTTGCTGGACGTCATGACGTTGACCGGCCTACCGATGCACAGGACAGAGGATGCCCATGCACTGAGGTTGACAGCGGAGGAACGCCTGGCTATCAAGGCGTTGATTGATTTTCTACACGAGATGAGGCTCAACCGTAAGTGCACATATAGCAGGTGGTTTCAGCATTTCTATGGCACAGTGGTCATGCGGCCCAGGCAGAGGTTGATGTCGGATGACGATTTCCATAGTGGGCCTGGCTACAGGGATGAGAGATACGAGTTAGCTGCCTTCCTTGCCATGTTTCTATCGAGGTACGCTGTCCTATTACTTTGATCTTTGCATTACTCGTATGCTGCATAGCATTGCTCTTGTACATGTAGTCTATTGATTTCTATACTTAGAAAAAAAGTCCATATTAAGAACGAAGAGGAATAGCGTAGCATGCTGCTAAGTGTTGTGCTGCATATCATGCTAGGGTGGGGCGGTCGTGATGTGTATCACATTTATATACTTGTAGGTTTGTGTTTGAGGGGACACCCGAGGATGGTATTGCCCAGAAGGTCTTCCCGTTAGCAGTGCAGATGGCTGCAAGAAAATGTGTTGGGTTGGCGCAGATATACTTGGGCACGATGTACTTGCATCTAGACCGGTTTGCAAATGACGTGCAGAGATCGTATGGGCGGTATCAGGTGTCGACCTACGTCGACTGGATGTTCTTACAGAGGTACATCTGTGCCCGAGGAAGGGGACAGTGACACGTCCGGGGAAGTCGATGGTAGTAGCGAAGTGGTATGCAGGAGGACAAGTGTATGTGTGGGCCGGTGGCAAGAGGCCTGCATGCGAGCTATCGCAGGTGTTTGACGTACGAGACGTGTGCCTCAACCGTCTGTATGTCAACATGCATTCTTCGTACAGGACTCCGCCTTGGATGCACCTACAGGATATTAATTCACAGTTACACAGTAGAGCCGACCTGACGGACCTCGAGATATCTCTACTGGTAGCCTTTTTCCCTAGATGGCTGCCAGTACTGACTGATGACGGCGGGAAGCCAGCTATGTGTCGGTATTATGTTGCATGCTACAGTCCTGACCGCTTATCTCTCGCCTTTGGTTATGATTTGGAGCCCCCTTACGGTTATGCTCGACCTTGGGATGTGGATACGGCTAGTATACCCTGCGGAGGAAGGCACGTTCATGGCCAACACCGACGAAGGAGTGGAGAAGGCCTAGTTCGTTGCCCACTGGGGTGGTCACAGCTGCGTATGCTCGTTGGTGGGAGAGGGTTTGGATTATGTGGTCTGAGTGGTTGGTGATGGGGCCAGCGGATAGGCAGCTAGTCGACGTCTTTGTTGGTGACAGAGGATTGGGCTTGGTGTCGCTGCAGGTGGCGAAGCAGTCGGGTATGATGGCACTGATCACATGTGTTATTGAGGCGGATGCGGCTAGGGGCAGTCGTGGCGGACGTGGTGACACGAGATCTCTGGGGGTGGGTGGTGGTAGGGGTATTGCAGCACATGCGCCCGTGCCCGTCCATGTGCCTAGGATGCCGGGAGCCGGCAAGGGTCCCCTCTCGTCAGTGAGAGTGGGAATGATGGAGAGTGCGCAGTGTGGCGGCGCGGGTCTTTTAGCGGGCAGCAGTCATGGGCCAAAGAGGCCGCGGAAGGTATTGGAGTATTCTGACTCTGAGGTTAGTATTATCATTTTTTTTGTTTTGCTTTTATTTCATAGTTGCCGATCACTGTGTTAGTCATGTGCTAAGACCGTTCTTCCCTATTTTTTTTTTGTTTTTTTTGTCAGGAGCTTGATGATGATTTGGGTGCCGAGCCGTACGATACAGCTGAGGATACCGAGGTAGAGACTGACGAGTTCAGAGGCATGGATGCTGAGACACCTGGTAAGACCAATGATACGGATGTAGAGGCGGCCAAAAGGTCGATGAGATAGGTGCCGAGACAGCTGATGATTTCCATGAGTATGGTGAGACGGTTGCTGGTGCTGCTGAGGGGAGCCGTGGGGTCGATGAGCCATGTGCTGAGACTATTGGTGAGGTCCATCCTATGGAGACTGATGCTGTTGAGGGGGCCGTGGCAGCAGAGCAGGCGGCTGAGTATGTGGCAGAGCCAGTCAGTCGTCCGAGTTCGTCACCCGTACTAGTTGAGGCAGTTAAGTCTCCGTTGGGCGGTCAGATGGGCGGTGCCCATATGTTCAGACGCTGGTGTGTGCATTCTGTCAGCGTGTCTCTGGCAAAGTTGACAGTGTCGGACATGAGAGATCGCATCAGATTCCATAGTCGGCCAGTAGTACCCCAACCTTAGCAATTCTGCATACAACTTCTAAGAGCCTTGATGCTCACCGCAATCACCATTGTGTACTTCATTAATCACCTCGACTGCTTGTGCACCCTGCTAGCATCGCAGGGTGCGTCCCGAGAATCCCTTGCGAAACAACTCGCCTTCCGTCATGAAATACTTAATTGGTTTGTGCTTGATGGATCGTGCTGAGCTACAGTCAGGTGGTAGAACCCCGTGGGATAAGTACTGGATGAAAGGCTGACGCCAGTCACCTTCGACGTCAATGACAAGAGCTTCCGCATTGTTCGGTGCATACAAGCACTCGGGACAGTCCCTTTGGATATCTAAGACATCCTTGGCCATGGATGGCCAATAGAGTCCCATACACTGGAGGCGACGGTATAGAGGGGGACCGTCGAGGCTACAACACTTCTGATGGCCAAGCCACAATTTGAGCTTTGCCTCTTCCGAGGCCAAACACCTAGCTAGAGTGCCTCCGGGACATCGTCTATACAAGACATCTCCCAACATCAAAAAGTCTGTAAGAGTAGAGGCATGAGCAAGAGATGGCGTCTTAAGTTAGTTGATGATTGGCTGCCTTCAATCGTTTGCAGTAGTGTCCTTTGGGACTAGGCGCAATGATGTGCATGGTTCCGTTCTCTTGATGATGGTTAGCATTCGCTGCTCACCCTCAACCTCCATCTTTGACACGATCGTGGCCAAGCTGTCCGCATGTCTGTTGCGGCACCTGTTGTGATGTTCATACTGGATATGGTCAAGTCTTCCTTCCAAGTGTTGCACCAAGGCACGATAAGGTGCCAAGGCTAGTTCCTTGACTGTGAACTCTTTGTCAGCCTGCTTCACGATCAAGTTTGAGTCTCCTTTCACACACAAGGCCCTAGCCCCCATATTGACAGTGAGCATGAGGCCAATGACAAGTGCCTCGTACTCAGCTTCGTTGTTAGACACTGGGAATGCGAGCTTGAAGGATAGGGAGGTGGTAACACCATCGGGATTCTGGAGGACTATACCGGCACCCCCTTGCCGGAGGGGTGTTCATTGGGGCCTTTGCTAGTGGATGAACCATCAAATTCAAGCATCCACAATTCATGGATGTCGGTGATCAGGGCCGTCTCCTCCCCAGGCAATAGGTTCGAGGTCGGCTCATATTGTTGGCGTGGAAAAAAGGCTAAGAGGTTTGCAAGTGCTTGGCTCCGCAAAGATGTAGGATTCTTGATGGATAAGCCAAACTCGGCCAATAGCAACAACCAACGGGTGAGTCGACCAGACAGGGCGGGATATGTAAGCATGTAGCGGAGTGGATCATCTTTGGTGACGAGTGTGATCTTATGTGCCAAGAAGTAGTGTCTGAATTTCTGTGAGGCGTAAACCAAAGCTAAGCAGTGCTTCTCGAGCTCGGAGTAATTGGCTTCAGGCCCCCTGATTGACCGACTAAGATAATAAACCAAACGCTCCCCCCATCCACCTCTTGAGCAAGTAAAGCCCCTATGGACCTGGGTATGGAGGTCAAGTATAGTAAGAGGGGCAGACCTCGTTGTGGTACCACCATGGTTTGCGGCGACATGAGTATCGACTTGACCTTGTCAAAGGTTTGCTGTTGGGGTGCACCCCAATTCCATGGTGCGCTCTTGCGTGTCAAGTGCTGAAAGGGTGTGATGAGTTTGGCCAAGGCAGGGATGAACCGATGGAGGTAAGAGACCTTACCGAGAAAGCTCTTCAACTATTTGGTGCTTGTGGGGGGTGGCATCTCTTGGATGGAGGCAGCTTTAGAAGGGTCGATGTCGATGCCCTGTCGACTGACCAAGAAGCTGAGGAATTTGCCGGAAAAGACTCCAAAGGCACATTTCAGCGGATTCATCCGCATATTGTATTGGCGACAACGATCAAAGACTGCTCGGAGGTCAGTGAGATGATCACTCTCCTTCTTAGACTTGATGATGAGATCGTCGACATAGTCTTCCACTGTGCGGTGTATCATGTCATGGAATATGGCTGTCATCACTCTTTGATAGGTAGCACCTGCGTTCTTGAGGCCGAATGACCTTCCAATAAAAGTTACCCATAAGAGTGCGGAAGGCTGTCTTGGCACTATCGTCAGGGTTCATGCGAATTTGATTATAACCTGTGAACCCGTCCATGAAAGATAAAGTTTCATGTCCGGCGGCGGCCTCCGTAAGCATGTCGATATTGGGTAATGGAAACTCATTTTTGGGGCATGCCTTGTTCAAGTCCCGAAAGTCAATACAAACGCAGACTTGGCCATTCTTCTTCTGTACAGGGACGACATTAGCCAGCCAAATTGGGTGAGTGATAGGTTCAATGAAGCTTTCCCGCAGAAGGAGTTCAATCTCTTGTTTGATCTTCAACTCGAGCTCGGGGTGGAATATCCACGGGTGTTGTCGGACAGGGATGGATCCGGTAGTAATGTTGAGATGGTGTGTGACTAAGGCAGGATCCAGTCCGGGCATCTCATTTTAACTCCATGCCAAGACGTCATCATGATATTCGCGCAGGAGGGAAACCAATTCCTCTCTTCGGCTGGGGGCGAGTTTTGTGCCAATGTAAGTGTGTTGTGGTTCCTTGCTTGGGTCGGCCAGGTTGATTTCTTCAAGATCTTCAGCTTGTGGTCGAGGGCCGTCTTCATAGCAAGGTGGTGCTGCGCCGGGGGTGAGGTTAGGATCTGGTGGGCAATGCTCGGCCGTTCAACACCATTCAGTCTCCTCAAGTGGGTCGGGGTCGAGGGGGTCAAATGAGGGACCACCTGAAGCCCCCACACACCGTCATAGCTGGTAGATCACTTTACCGTCCTTGACGATGCGTTGGAAGGTTGGCTCAGGCTTGTGCTTCTTAGACTTGGGGGATGCAGGAGGGGAGTTGGCCTTGGCAGCAGGTGGTATGACTGAGGTTGATGCTACGTTCTTGCTACCCTTCTTTGTTTTGGACTTGGGAGGCTTGTTGCCGCATAGCTCCTCCTAATTTGGCATCCTTGTAGAGTGGATGTGAGTGGTGTTCTCACCATCGTCGGCAAGCTCGGTGAAGAAGGAGGCCTCGGCGAAGTATGATTCCGCTTATTCGAATGGGGCCTTTGTAGCCGGTATTGTCATGGCTACCTAGTGTCCAGCTGGACTGGCCACCAGTTTGACACACTGATGGTACGTTGAGGGCACAGCCTTGTTGATGTGAATCCATGGTCAGCTGAGTAGGATATAGAATGTCGGCTCGCTGTCCATCACATGGAAAGTGGTGTCATGACGTACGGACCCGACCATAAGGTCGACAGTGATATGGCCCAAGGTTGATTGGTGACCGTTCCCAAAGCCTAAAATTTTGATTGGGTCTCTTATGATTTTCTGTGTGGGGATGCCAGCTCGTTGCAAGGTAACAAGGGGCATGATGTTGACCGAAGCTCCGCAGTCTACCAAGGCACGGCGAAAACCTGTGCCATTAACAGTACATTCTAAAAATAAGGGCCGGTTATGCTGTTCGACTGGTGACTGGTCCTCGTCCGAGAAAAGCAATGCGGAAGAGGGGATGTGTCGTAACTCGGCTTGAGCGGCAAGTAAGTTCTTGCAGCGGGGGAAAACCCCATTTCATAAAAAAATCCCTTGATCTTTGTCATTTGGCCTATCGAGGACTGTGGTTGGGTAGCTAGCCGCACACATGGTACGACCCTCAGGGTGGCTTCCCTAGAGGCTTCGGTGATGATAGGCTCAACATGGTCGGTGATGGCCATGAGTACTTGATGCTCTCTACGGTTGTTGTGCGGTGGTAAGGCTGTCGACGTACGTCATTGTTCTTTTGGAGTTGCAGGTCGCCTGCCGCGACCTTCCTTGCAAAGATATCTCGTAGCCCATTATAGTTTTTGAGATGATGGCCGATGGCGCGATGGTAAGGGCAGTAGTTAGGTTGGGCTTTGTCCGCTTCCGTGACATTGGCTTTCGTCGGCGGCAGGTGGAAATTCTTGTCATTGTTTACCCATTCCGCCAAGAGCTCTTTCACCGTGTTCAAATCACATGGGTACTCGGGGCAGGCTCCCATTGTCTCCTTTTGTCGGGGCACCGGTCCCCTTCTAGGAACTGACGCTTGTAGGGGTTGCGGTTGTCGGTACTAGTGTTTCTGTTATGGTTGTTGTGGGGCAGAGCTCCAGATGGTTCAACCGTGGCCAGTTATTGTGCATTCTAAGGACGGGGCTTTCATGGCTTGACTGGTTCAACCGACTCATAAGTGCGGCGGGTGGCTTCCTTGAGGTGTCCCCATGACCTCAACTGTAGGTTCTCAATGTGTACCTGATATACATCATTCATGTTCTTAATGCATATGGGTACTAGGGTCTCGTCCTGGCTGAAGTTCGTGCACTCAAGGCATTTAAGATGAAAATGGTGCACGTACTTGTTTAAGTCCTCCCCTTGATTCTGGCGGATGCTGGCAATGTTAACGATAGTAAAGCGTTCAGCCTCGTAATGGAATTGGTCTAGGAATAGCCAAACCATGTCGTTCCATGCATGGACAGTCCCCGCAGGGATCTGGTGATACCAAGTATAGGCCAAGCCTGTAAGGGACTTGTGGAATTCCCTCAACTTCAAGCTGTCTCCCGGACCATACTGCTCCAATGAGCCTGCAAATCTCGTCAAGTGCTCACGGGCATTGCCCTCGCGTCCGTTGAAGAGCACAAAGGTAGGCTGCTTATACTTTGGGGGGTAGGGTGTGATGGCAATGTCATTGGCATAGGGGGCATGGCCTGTCAGGCTAGTAGAGGAGTCAGGTGTGGAGCTTTGTGACAAGCGACGCATGAGGGCTTCCAAGTCCGAATGGGTGACATAGTTAGGAGGTGGGTCTTCATGTAACGCCCCCGAAAATCCAGAGCTCCGCTGCCCCGAACACCCGGGTCGTTAACCTACGGATCACACCAAACCTGTCAAATCCTATACACAACCACATACTTTAAAGCATCTAATCCGATACCGACTCGAATTCTCCAAAATACAAGATTTCAACAAAACCTGCTTGAACTCAAACCATTAAAACCTAGGTTCTTTTCAAGCTTGAATCCCTAAAGGATGAATCAAGAGTACAAACCCACGCAGGGTTCTTACTATACATTGGTGATGGGCTCGCCGGAACCTCACGCAGACTCTAACCCATCCCCGAATCTGCTACAGCTTATCATCACCTGCAGAAGGGAATCAAATGGAGAGTGAGCTTTTGAGAGCTCAGTAAGGTCGTACAAGGACTACAGAAGAGATTATAACACGACTCTAAAAATCCAACCGACGATGATTTTCAAGACACTTCGAACGATCAAAATTCAATAATTACCCAAACTGAGTAAAGTTCATCAAAAATAGATACCAAAATACATATTAACAATCAGAACAGATCCAAACTGATCAATAAAAGATCTTTTTCAAGTCCACATTTCCAAGTACCACGAAAATTTCCCTTGCTCAAAGGATTTCAATCCGAGCAGAAATCAAATCAGATAATACGATTAAGGTTTGTCAGGGGATTTCAACCCAAGTACAAATCCTTCTAGCTAAGTACAATGAATGTTTGTCAAGGGCTTTCAACCCAAGTACAAATCATTCTAGCTAACGAAAATCAAAAATCAAATGTTGATCCTGGGCGATTGCAATGCCATTACGGCAAGCTCATATAGTGTACTCATGCATGATGTACTAAATAATTACTAGTCCACTTGGGTACTAGCCTGCGTTTCATGCAGGATTCAACCAGCCTTATACCGCCTCCCCACTAAACAGGTACCCAGGTCAACACAGAAATTAACATTGTCAATGAGCGTTAACATAAGCTCATATCTCCAAAATCAATTCGGTTTCTCATAACAATAATCATACTGACATAAGTCAGCACTCGGGATTTTCAGAAGAAACCAGAATTTTCAGAAGAAAATCACAGATAAACAACAAAGACGATTGCGAATAATTATTGATTTTTAAGTGCAACAATTCGGAAGAACGGATACAGACAATTTTCAAATTACTCAGCATGCAATACATGCGGGCATCATAAGATTTCCAAACAATCGATTCAGGTTCAATATTAGGGTTTTCTGGACAAGAACATGCTGATATCATTCCAGATTCAGAGTTCGGCATTAGCCATAAGTAAATCAAATGATTACTTACGAGTACGAGTTATCAAAATAAGGGTTCGGACGAAAGTCCTTCCCCAGGGTTCAGATAGAATCCCTTACCTGGATCCGCAGCTAAATTATATTAACCGGAAGTCTTTAGCTTTAACCTAAACGGAATAATCGAATCATTAGGATACAGCCTACAGAACAAAATTATAACTTAATACGAACTCACACATGCTCCCAAAATGAACCTCCCCTCACCGGGTATGTAAAATTACCGAAACACCCCTAGGGTGTAAAATTACCGAAATGCCCCTCGCGGACTTAAATTATCCAAACGGCCTTCCCGTAAGTAGAATCACTGAAATAAGCTTCCCATATGTTAATTTATGCAACAATACCTTTCTCAGGTCAAATTACCAAAATACTCCTTCGGGGTGGCAAATTACCAAAATACCCCCCGTTACACTTTAATTCTCAAAATGACTTTTCCATAAGCAAAGTCACTAACATAATCTTACTGTACGTAAATTTACTTAGAAATATCTCTTATAGGTAAAATTACCAAAATACCCATTCGGGGTGGTAAATTACCAAAACACCCCTGGGGTTTCCGGCACCAGAAAAATCTCAAAAATATCTTAAACCGCTACTTTAAGCATCCCGATGTTATTTCTGGTCTAAAAAGTATTTTATAACATTTTCGTCCGAAAATCCTGAACCGGTGTCCGGACTGAGCGCTAAAAGGTTCGTTTCATGAAAAATACCTATCGGACTCAGAATGCACGAAATTTTAGATAATGAATCATCTCTATAAAATAGGGTTTCCATAAAATTTTCAGGTTAAAATAACTTGGTTTGATATGCTAAATAAATCGATAAAGTTCTTTAATCGGTGCCCCAATTTAGCGCTCTTTGCGGACTCCAAAAATTCCCAAAATTTTCCAGAGCTTACGTCTTGTGAAAATATTTGGGGTTACTGTTTTGTACTTTGTCTAATTTTGCATCTAACTATTTATAAAAATTCGAGGGAAACACTGCCTAAAGTAATTCCTAGCATTAGCGACAATTACGTCTACTGTTCAAATCAAGGCACCTACTATTTCACCTTCAAACACACACAGCTCGTCTTCAACCTTCAGCCGCAGCACACCTGGGCACATTCCTCCTTCAATCACCCCTAAATTCCTCACTTTTATGCACTTCAACCACTAAATTTCATTACAAACTATACATTAATGCCCTAAACCCTTTCAATTTACACAATTACACCAATTGAATTCAAACCCATTAATCAAATTGAAGAACACACACTAAACAGACTGAAACACACACCCACGCACACTGAACTCCCACCAATTACGAAACCCTAATTAGTTTCGTTTTGCTTTGTTATTTTCGGTCTCATGTCCACGATTCCAACAAGGTTTCACCTCAATTCTTCATCCGAAAACACTCAAGCATGCGAACCACACCATGGCTGCCCAGCCATGTTCATGGCACTCCCGCACCTTGCACCAAGCTCAAACACACTCAAAAAAATTGCATTTGCATATTAGGAAGGAAGGGGAAGATTAACCTTGAACTTCTCCTCAATCTCTCTCTTTCTCTTTCTCGAATTTGCTGCCCAAAGTTCCTAGTTTTCCCTCTGTTTCCTTCTTTCTCTTCTCTGTTTCTTCTTCTGTTTTGGTTCTTCTTCTTCTTCCTTTCCCGAAAGGGAAAGGTTTCCCCTTTTGGCTTTTCTTTTTCTTTTTTTTTTTTTTGTTTTCTTACTTTAAACTTATCCTCCTCTTCTCACTTATCCTCTTTTTTTTTCCTAGCTTAGTCATTAAGCTAGTAGGAGGTGGCACTCCCACAATTTTTCCTCAAAATTTCCAAATTAACCCCCAAGATTTTCCAAAATTACAAAAATGCCCCCAAATTTTCAAAAATTATATTTTTGCCCCAAAATTCTTTTACGCTTCCACAAGCTTTTAATGCTCGAGTACTGCTCAAAATTAGCGACCGTTTATTTTTCGGAGCCCGAATGGTTATTTTAATCGGCTCCCGAAGTTCGGGATATTACATTCTTCCCCCCTTATAAAAATTTCGTCCTTGAAATTTGCTCGCGAATTCTCTATCACCTATGGCGTCCAGGCACTATGCCTCCGCTGCGCGACTCTGATAACTATCTCTTGGCAGTTACGCTACCTTTGACTTTCGCACCCAGATTCTTGTCCCATGAATACCCAGATGCAACTGTTTAAATCCAAATCAGAACACCGAACTGAAACCCTGTCGGATAATCACTTCACTCTAACTAATCCAGAATTTCACGGATGATGATTTAACGGATACATAACTCACTGAGCAGAACCTACACCGCTCAGAATTTATACGACAGACTTCCCCCCTATCTTATGCTGATACCATATCAGAGATCTCATCAGATGCACAATTTACTTATGACTGTAAGCTCAACTCTATGATCGGGGCATACTGGAAATATTAAACTATGGTCACACATGACCTGCGGTTTATCAAGACTAACATGGGTCGGGTAATCCATTCATACAAGCATTTATGCCTTATAGCAGACAACAAAATTGTAGCCACTAAGCTTTCACTGCACACTCTAATACCTCAGAACGACGAGTCCAAATTACTGCCAAGTTCATCATCGAGAGACATATTATCTTAACATAGCTATGTATTACATACTTACGATTCTGTGTACACATCACAGAATGACAAAAACTATAAGTACTACGAGTTCATTGCACACTCTGGTGCCTTAAATCAAATAGGTCCAAACTGTTACCGGAGTCATTACAGAGAAATATGTTCTCTTAACACAATGCGAAACATGATTTTGACTTCACATGTCTTGCACTTTCACTAAAGTTTAAAGCTCTAAATCATCACATCACTTCTTATTCACAATCACATTATTTACAAAAATCTTATAGCCTTATCCTTCAATCATCTGTTCCAATTAATCTAATAAAAATCTTCCAGTTCCAAAAGCAAACAACCAGCAGTTTGTCATCTCCGATTCAGACAAATTTCTATCTTATACCAAATCATCGGATAATTTATCCAAACCTAATCAGCATTCCCAGAGTCTATTCTCGCTCACAGATTATCTGAGGTTTAGGAATCTACCTAACCTCATATCCAGGTAAGGAAAACTACGCAAATATTGATAGTACTTATCGCAATCAGGAAATCAAATACAAAAATCTTTAACAAAATCATGCATATTAGCTTCCAAGATTAACAACAGAATTCTGTGACATTCCAGAAGAAACGACGGACACAGAAGCAATGATATCGGTCTGACGAAAGCAAAGTCAACCCAATGACTCAGAGCAATCAGAATCAGAAGGAGTTATTGGTCTTTAATAAGATTTGTAGCTTTCCCATGGCCAGTGGGTCAGATACTACCTCACCAAGTCCAAATAGATTCAAAAGGACAGATAAATATCTCGGAAGGAATAAGACGAACCAGCATGAATGACATCTTTTCTGACGTCTCAGCGTAAGCTGACATTCAATTAAGTCGTCCTTGAATTCAATATGCAAAAGAATGATTCAGATGACAGTGCAAAATTCCAAATCCCTTCTTGTACCCTTAAACCAAAATTTTTGGTCTTAACACCAGTCATTTTCCAAAACAGTACTCTTACTCATACATCAAATCACCAACTTAACTACTGCTCAGACCCTATAAACTTTCCAGATATGACTAAGGTTTTCCCTAACAATAAACGGATGCGTGATTAGCAAATCACCAATTCACACCTAGTATGATGGTAAAACCTTAAACAACAAATGATACGAGGTCCATAGAAGAACCTCTATCCCAAATATAGACTGTATATTCACAGATAACCACAAAACAGCCGAAGACTCTCCCAACGGAGTACTTATCACAACATCAATTCTTATAGGACATATCTTCATCCTCAATCTCTATGCCAAATTGACAGATGTAAGGAGATATGATGTTCCAAACTTACCTAGTAATAGGTTAATCTGTGGTGTACCTAGCACCACGTCACCGGATGTCAATAAATCTTGAGCAGACATTAAATAAACTTTAATTGATATTCTGGGCCTCAGCCCTTACTGATCTTGTCCTCTTCCTGCCGAGGAACACTGTTCACTGTTACATTAGCTATAGGTGCATGATAAAATTTGACTAGTCATTTCTCGCAACAGATAGTTTCAAACTTAATGTTTCACACTGCCATGCTTAAAACATCATCCAATCATTTTATTGCGTAACTCACTACTCTGACTTCTACCTCACATATCACATGGGGTGGATAGAAATTGACCCGCCACTCTGACCAGTACTCTATGTTGGTCAAACTCCAGAACCATAAAATGGTCCAAGTATAATACTCTGAGCTGGTCGAGCGCCTTCACCTGCGCTCCCTTAAATTCCATATCACGCCTTGATCAAATTTCAGAATTCTATCCAGATCTCAATACCATCGAACCGAAGTGGGCCTCAATCTCTGATTTTGCCCCAACCTTTAACCTAGGGCACCGTACTGTGCCGACTGTAAAAACTTTTTGCTGACGACTGTCAGCTCATACAAATCTGTTCAGGAAAATTCTCACTTATCTCTCTTATATCTGCCCTGTGTTTACTTATGCCTTCTTCCATTGTCAGACTTAGACTGTTCCAAAACATCGGCCAAATAAAGACATTTCATCTCGCTCGTCAATCGAGCTGGAAGCATTCTATCTCTCAGTCCAGGCCTAAGCCCCACTCAGACTTCTGGCAGTTATCTGCCTCCAGGAATAATCCAACAAATCATGAGATCTCATCTCAACTTTGTTTATTGAATCTTAACCTGTTATCTCACATCAACAATTCTCTCACATCTGTTCACGAAGTCTCGCAAAATACCAATCAAAATAATTCTCTAAAGGATTCCCAAGTGACATAAATCAATTACTGATAAGTCAGATTCTTCACTACCATTTTCCACCCTGATCAACCTCGCCTCTCAGTTTATATCCAGCAATTTCAACCTTTTTCACTTTACTTATAGTTACTCAAAGTTTATACAATCAGTTGCTCAAAATTTCCGCAACTTTACCAATCCAATTTGCTGCTTCTATAGGGTCCAATAACCTCCCTGTAGCTAATCCTTTTATTTATTTAGATCACCCAAGATACTCTTATCTCGAGGTTATGGTTAACTAGGATTCGATACTACAGGCTGCCGGTTGCCAATTTCTATGTCATCAAAATTGGAATCGGGTTCATGGTGTTTAGAATCACAACCATCCGTTCTAGGGTTCTACTGTTTTCCCCTATAGGGTAGGGTTACCTCTCTACAATCATAATACTCATACAGTATATTTGCCAATCAAAACATCATCTGATTAGGTCTTTCCAATACCGGGCATTTTCCTATTCCATCTTACACAATCCTCTTGGAATTTCATCTATCGGGGACCATTAGGCCCTCTATATCATTACCGCTGCCAGAGCTTCAAATTCTGACCATAAGGATACAATAAGCAGTTATCAAAGTTATACCAACACGGGTATAAAGAACAACACAATGACTAGTCAAGGCAGACTTCTTAACGCTACCATCATCCTACCCCGCTCTCGTTAACCAGAATACCAATCCACAGAATCATGTTACCTACACCCTATGGTTCCATGCCTACAGATTCATATGCCTATACTTCTAATACCAGAAGACCGAACTGCTCTGATACCAACTGTAACGCCCCCGAAAATCCAGAGCTCCGCCGCCCCGAACACCCGGGTCGTTAACCTACCGGATCACACCAAACCTGTCAAATCCAATACACAACCACATACTTTAAAGCATCTAATCTGATACCGACTCGAATTCTCCAAAATACAAGATTTCAACAAAACCTGCTTGAACTCAAACCATTAAAACCTAGGTTCTTTTCAAGCTTGAATCCCTAAAGGATGAATCAAGAGTACAAACCCACGCAGGGTTCTTACTATACATTGGTGATGGGCTCGCCAGAACCTCACGCAGACTCTAACCCATTCCCGAATCTGCTACAGCTTATCATCACCTGCAGAAGGGAATCAAACGGAGAGTGAGCTTTTGAGAGCTCAGTAAGGTCGTACAAGGACTACAGAAGAAATTATAACATGACTCTAAAAATCCAACCGACGATGATTTTCAAGACACTTCGAACGATCAAAATTCAATAATTACCCAAACTGAGTAAAGTTCATCAAAAATAGATACCAAAATACATATTAACAATCAGAACAGATCCAAACTGATCAATAAAAGATCCTTTTCAAGTCCACATTTCCAAGTACCACGAAAATTTCCCTTGCTCAAGGGATTTCAATCCGAGCAGAAATCAAATCAGATAATACGATTAAGGTTTGTCAGGGGATTTCAACCCAAGTACAAATCCTTCTAGCTAAGTACAATGAATGTTTGTCAAGGGCTTTCAACCCAAGTACAAATCATTCTAGCTAACGAAAATCAAAAATCAAATGTTGATCCTGGGCGATTGCAATGCCATTACGGCAAGCTCATATAGTGTACTCATGCATGATGTACTAAATAATTACTAGTCCACTTGGGTACTAGCCTGCGTTTCATGCAGGATTCAACCAGCCTTATACCGCCTCCCCACTAAACAGGTACCCAGGTCAACACAGAAATTAACATTGTCAATGAGCGTTAACATAAGCTCATATCTCCAAAATCAATTCGGTTTCTCATAACAATAATCATACTGACATAAGTCAGCACTCGGGATTTTCAGAAGAAACCAGAATTTTCAGAAGAAAATCACAGATAAACAACAAAGACGATTGCGAATAATTATTGATTTTTAAGTGCAACAATTCGGAAGAACGGATACAGACAATTTTCAAATTACTCAGCATGCAATACATGCGGGCATCATAAGATTTCCAAACAATCGATTCAGGTTCAATATTAGGGTTTTCTGGACAAGAACATGCTGATATCATTCCAGATTCAGAGTTCGGCATTAGCCATAAGTAAATCAAATGATTACTTGCGAGTACGAGTTATCAAAATAAGGGTTCGGACGAAAGTCCTTCCCCAGGGTTCATATAGAATTCCTTACCTGGATCCGCAGCTAAATTATATTAACCGGAAGTCTTTAGCTTGAACCTAAACGGAATAATCGAATCATTAGGATACAGCCTACAGAACAAAATTATAACTTAATACGAACTCACACATGCTCCCAAAATGAACCTCCCATCACCGGGTATGTAAAATTACCGAAACACCCCTAGGGTGTAAAATTACCGAAATGCCCCTCGCGGACTTAAATTATCCAAACGGCCTTCCCGTAAGTAGAATCACTGAAATAAGCTTCCCATATGTTAATTTATGCAACAATACCTTTCTCAGGTCAAATTACCAAAATACTCCTTCGGGGTGGCAAATTACCAAAATACCCCCCCGTTACACTTTAATTCTCAAAATGACTTTTCCATAAGCAAAGTCACTAACATAATCTTACTGTACGTAAATTTACTTAGAAATATCTCTTATAGGTAAAATTACCAAAATACCCCTTCGGGGTGGTAAATTACCAAAACACCCCTGGGGTTTCCGGCACCAGAAAAATCTCAAAAATATCTTAAACCGCTACTTTAAGCATCCCGATGTTATTTCTGGTCTAAAAAGTATTTTATAACATTTTCGTCCGAAAATCCTGAACCGGTGTCCGGACTGAGCGCTAAAAGGTTCGTTTCATGAAAAATACCTATCGGACTCAGAATGCACGAAATTTTAGATAATGAATCATCTCTATAAAATAGGGTTTCCATAAAATTTTCAGGTTAAAATAACTTGGTTTGATATGCTAAATAAATCGATAAAGTTCTTTAATCGGTGCCCCAATTTAGCGCTCTTTGCGGACTCCAAAAATTCCCAAAATTTTCCAGAGCTTACGTCTTGTGAAAATATTGGGGGTTACTGTTTTGTACTTTGTCTAATTTTGCATCTAACTATTTATAAAAATTCGAGGGAAACACTGCCTAAAGTAATTCCTAGCATTAGCGACAATTACGTCTACTGTTCAAATCAAGGCACCTACTATTTCACCTTCAAACACACACAGCTCGTCTTCAACCTTCAGCCGCAGCACACCTGGGCACATTCCTCCTTCAATCACCCCTAAATTCCTCACTTTTATGCACTTCAACCACTAAATTTCATTACAAACTATACATTAATGCCCTAAACCCTTTCAATTTACACAATTACACCAATTGAATTCAAACCCATTAATCAAATTGAAGAACACACACTAAACAGACTGAAACACACACCCACGCACACTGAACTCCCACCAATTACGAAACCCTAATTAGTTTCGTTTTGCTTTGTTATTTTCGGTCTCATGTCCACGATTCCAACAAGGTTTCACCTCAATTCTTCATCCGAAAACACTCAAGCATGCGAACCACACCATGGCTGCCCAGCCATGTTCATGGCACTCCCGCACCTTGCACCAAGCTCAAACACACTCAAAAAAATTGCATTTGCATATTAGGAAGGAAGGGGAAGATTAACCTTGAACTTCTCCTCAATCTCTCTCTTTCTCTTTCTCGAATTTGCTGCCCAAAGTTCCTAGTTTTCCCTCTGTTTCCTTCTTTCTCTTCTCTGTTTCTTCTTCTGTTTTGGTTCTTCTTCTTCTTCCTTTCCCGAAAGGGAAAGGTTTCCCCTTTTGGCTTTTCTTTTTCTTTTTTTTTTTTGTTTCCTTACTTTAAACTTATCCTCCTCTTCTCACTTATCCTCTTTTTTTTTCCTAGCTTAGTCATTAAGCTAGTAGGAGGTGGCACTCCCACAATTTTTCCTCAAAATTTCCAAATTAACCCCCAAGATTTTCCAAAATTACAAAAATGCCCTCAAATTTTCAAAAATTATATTTTTGCCCCAAAATTCTTTTACGCTTCCACAAGCTTTTAATGCTCGAGTACTGCTCAAAATTAGCGACCGTTTATTTTTCGGAGCCCGAATGGTTATTTTAATCGGCTCCCGAAGTTCGGGATATTACATTCTTCCCCCCTTATAAAAATTTCGTCCTTGAAATTTGCTCGCGAATTCTCTATCACCTATGGCGTCCAGGCACTATGCCTCCGCTGCGCGACTCTGATAACTATCTCTTGGCAGTTACGCTACCTTTGACTTTCGCACCCAGATTCTTGTCCCATGAATACCCAGATGCAACTGTTTAAATCCAAATCAGAACACCGAACTGAAACCCTGTCGGATAATCACTTCACTCTAACTAATCCAGAATTTCACGGATGATGATTTAACGGATACATAACTCACTGAGCAGAACCTACACCGCTCAGAATTTATACGACAGACTTCCCCCCTATCTTATGCTGATACCATATCAGAGATCTCATCAGATGCACAATTTACTTATGACTGTAAGCTCAACTCTATGATCGGGGCATACTGGAAATATTAAACTATGGTCACACATGACCTGCGGTTTATCAAGACTAACATGGGTCGGGTAATCCATTCATACAAGCATTTATGCCTTATAGCAGACAACAAAATTGTAGCCACTAAGCTTTCACTGCACACTCTAATACCTCAGAACGACGAGTCCAAATTACTGCCAAGTTCATCATCGAGAGACATATTATCTTAACATAGCTATGTATTACATACTTACGATTCTGTGTACACATCACAGAATGACAAAAACTATAAGTACTACGAGTTCATTGCACACTCTGGTGCCTTAAATCAAATAGGTCCAAACTGTTACCGGAGTCATTACAGAGAAATATGTTCTCTTAACACAATGCGAAACATGATTTTGCCCTCACATGTCTTGCACTTTCACTAAAGTTTAAAGCTCTAAATCATCACATCACTTCTTATTCACAATCACATTATTTACAAAAATCTTATAGCCTTATCCTTCAATCATCTGTTCCAATTAATCTAATAAAAATCTTCCAGTTCCAAAAGCAAATAACCAGCAGTTTGTCATCTCCGATTCAGACAAATTTCTATCTTATACCAAATCATCGGATAATTTATCCAAACCTAATCAGCATTCCCAGAGTCTATTCTCGCTCACAGATTATCTGAGGTTTAGGAATCTACCTAACCTCATATCCAGGTAAGGAAAACTACGCAAATATTGATAGTACTTATCGCAATCAGGAAATCAAATACAAAAATCTTTAACAAAATCATGCATATTAGCTTCCAAGATTAACAACAGAATTCTGTGACATTCCAGAAGAAACGACGGACACAGAAGCAATGATATCGGTCTGACGAAAGCAAAGTCAACCCAATGACTCAGAGCAATCAGAATCAGAAGGAGTTATTGGTCTTTAATAAGATTTGTAGCTTTCCCATGGCCAGTGGGTCAGATACTACCTCACCAAGTCCAAATAGATTCAAAAGGACAGATAAATATCTCGGAAGGAATAAGACGAACCAGCATGAATGACATCTTTTCTGACGTCTCAGCGTAAGCTGACATTCAATTAAGTCGTCCTTGAATTCAATATGCAAAAGAATGATTCAGATGACAGTGCAAAATTCCAAATCCCTTCTTGTACCCTTAAACCAAAATTTTTGGTCTCAACACCAGTCATTTTCCAAAACAGTACTCTTACTCATACATCAAATCACCAACTTAACTACTGCTCAGACCCTATAAACTTTCCAGATATGACTAAGGTTTTCCCTAACAATAAACGGATGCGTGATTAGCAAATCACCAATTCACACCTAGTATGATGGTAAAACCTTAAACAACAAATGATACGAGGTCCATAGAAGAACCTCTATCCCAAATATAGACTGTATATTCACAGATAACCACAAAACAGCCGAAGACTCTCCCAACGGAGTACTTATCACAACATCAATTCTTATAGGACATATCTTCATCCTCAATCTCTATGCCAAATTGACAGATGTAAGGAGATATGATGTTCCAAACTTACCTAGTAATAGGTTAATCTGTGGTGTACCTAGCACCACGTCACCGGATGTCAATAAATCTTGAGCAGACATTAAATAAACTTTAATTGATATTCTGGGCCTCAGCCCTTACTGATCTTGTCCTCTTCCTGCCGAGGAACACTGTTCACTGTTACATTAGCTATAGGTGCATGATAAAATTTGACTAGTCATTTCTCGCAACAGATAGTTTCAAACTTAATGTTTCACACTGCCATGCTTAAAACATCATCCAATCATTTTATTGCGTAACTCACTACTCTGACTTCTACCTCACATATCACATGGGGTGGATAGAAATTGACCCGCCACTCTGACCAGTACTCTATGTTGGTCAAACTCCAGAACCATAAAATGGTCCAAGTATAATACTCTGAGCTGGTCGAGCGCCTTCACCTGCGCTCCCTTAAATTCCATATCACGCCTTGATCAAATTTCAGAATTCTATCCAGATCTCAATACCATCGAACCGAAGTGGGCCTCAATCTCTGATTTTGCCCCAACCTTTAACCTAGGGCACCGTACTGTGCCGACTGTAAAAACTTTTTGCTGACGACTGTCAGCTCATACAAATCTGTTCAGGAAAATTCTCACTTATCTCTCTTATATCTGCCCTGTGTTTACTTATGCCTTCTTCCATTGTCAGACTTAGACTGTTCCAAAACATCGGCCAAATAAAGACATTTCATCTCGCTCGTCAATCGAGCTGGAAGCATTCTATCTCTCAGTCCAGGCCTAAGCCCCACTCAGACTTCTGGCAGTTATCTGCCTCCAGGAATAATCCAACAAATCATGAGATCTCATCTCAACTTTGTTTATTGAATCTTAACCTGTTATCTCACATCAACAATTCTCTCACATCTGTTCACGAAGTCTCGCAAAATACCAATCAAAATAATTCTCTAAAGGATTCCCAAGTGACATAAATCAATTACTGATAAGTCAGATTCTTCACTACCATTTTCCACCCTGATCAACCTCGCCTCTCAGTTTATATCCAGCAATTTCAACCTTTTTCACTTTACTTATAGTTACTCAAAGTTTATACAATCAGTTGCTCAAAATTTCCGCAACTTTACCAATCCAATTTGCTGCTTCTATAGGGTCCAATAACCTCCCTGTAGCTAATCCTTTTATTTATTTAGATCACCCAAGATACTCTTATCTCGAGGTTGTGGTTAACTAGGATTCGATACTACAGGCTGCCGGTTGCCAATTTCTATGTCATCAAAATTGGAATCGGGTTCATGGTGTTTAGAATCACAACCATCCGTTCTAGGGTTCTACTGTTTTCCCCTATAGGGTAGGGTTACCTCTCTACAATCATAATACTCATACAGTATATTTGCCAATCAAAACATCATCTGATTAGGTCTTTCCAATACCGGGCATTTTCCTATTCCATCTTACACAATCCTCTTGGAATTTCATCTATCGGGGACCATTAGGCCCTCTATATCATTACCGCTGCCAGAGCTTCAAATTCTGACCATAAGGATACAATAAGCAGTTATCAAAGTTATACCAACACGGGTATAAAGAACAACACAATGACTAGTCAAGGCAGACTTCTTAACGCTACCATCATCCTACCCCGCTCTCGTTAACCAGAATACCAATCCACAGAATCATGTTACCTACACCCTATGGTTCCATGCCTACAGATTCATATGCCTATACTTCTAATACCAGAAGACCGAACTGCTCTGATACCAACTGTAACGCCCCCGAAAATCCAGAGCTCCGCCGCCCCGAACACCCGGGTCGTTAACCTACCGGATCACACCAAACCTGTCAAATCCAATACACAACCACATACTTTAAAGCATCTAATCTGATACCGACTCGAATTCTCCAAAATACAAGATTTCAACAAAACCTGCTTGAACTCAAACCATTAAAACCTAGGTTCTTTTCAAGCTTGAATCCCTAAAGGATGAATCAAGAGTACAAACCCACGCAGGGTTCTTACTATACATTGGTGATGGGCTCGCCAGAACCTCACGCAGACTCTAACCCATTCCCGAATCTGCTACAGCTTATCATCACCTGCAGAAGGGAATCAAACGGAGAGTGAGCTTTTGAGAGCTCAGTAAGGTCGTACAAGGACTACAGAAGAAATTATAACATGACTCTAAAAATCCAACCGACGATGATTTTCAAGACACTTCGAACGATCAAAATTCAATAATTACCCAAACTGAGTAAAGTTCATCAAAAATAGATACCAAAATACATATTAACAATCAGAACAGATCCAAACTGATCAATAAAACATCCTTTTCAAGTCCACATTTCCAAGTACCACGAAAATTTCCCTTGCTCAAGGGATTTCAATCCGAGCAGAAATCAAATCAGATAATACGATTAAGGTTTGTCAGGGGATTTCAACCCAAGTACAAATCCTTCTAGCTAAGTACAATGAATGTTTGTCAAGGGCTTTCAACCCAAGTACAAATCATTCTAGCTAACGAAAATCAAAAATCAAATGTTGATCCTGGGCGATTGCAATGCCATTACGGCAAGCTCATATAGTGTACTCATGCATGATGTACTAAATAATTACTAGTCCACTTGGGTACTAGCCTGCGTTTCATGCAGGATTCAACCAGCCTTATACCGCCTCCCCACTAAACAGGTACCCAGGTCAACACAGAAATTAACATTGTCAATGAGCGTTAACATAAGCTCATATCTCCAAAATCAATTCGGTTTCTCATAACAATAATCATACTGACATAAGTCAGCACTCGGGATTTTCAGAAGAAACCAGAATTTTCAGAAGAAAATCACAGATAAACAACAAAGACGATTGCGAATAATTATTGATTTTTAAGTGCAACAATTCGGAAGAACGGATACAGACAATTTTCAAATTACTCAGCATGCAATACATGCGGGCATCATAAGATTTCCAAACAATCGATTCAGGTTCAATATTAGGGTTTTCTGGACAAGAACATGCTGATATCATTCCAGATTCAGAGTTCGGCATTAGCCATAAGTAAATCAAATGATTACTTGCGAGTACGAGTTATCAAAATAAGGGTTCGGACGAAAGTCCTTCCCCAGGGTTCATATAGAATTCCTTACCTGGATCCGCAGCTAAATTATATTAACCGGAAGTCTTTAGCTTGAACCTAAACGGAATAATCGAATCATTAGGATACAGCCTACAGAACAAAATTATAACTTAATACGAACTCACACATGCTCCCAAAATGAACCTCCCATCACCGGGTATGTAAAATTACCGAAACACCCCTAGGGTGTAAAATTACCGAAATGCCCCTCGCGGACTTAAATTATCCAAACGGCCTTCCCGTAAGTAGAATCACTGAAATAAGCTTCCCATATGTTAATTTATGCAACAATACCTTTCTCAGGTCAAATTACCAAAATACTCCTTCGGGGTGGCAAATTACCAAAATACCCCCCCCGTTACACTTTAATTCTCAAAATGACTTTTCCATAAGCAAAGTCACTAACATAATCTTACTGTACGTAAATTTACTTAGAAATATCTCTTATAGGTAAAATTACCAAAATACCCCTTCGGGTGGTAAATTACCAAAACACCCCTGGGGTTTCCGGCACCAGAAAAATCTCAAAAATATCTTAAACCGCTACTTTAAGCATCCCGATGTTATTTCTGGTCTAAAAAGTATTTTATAACATTTTCGTCCGAAAATCCTGAACCGGTGTCCGGACTGAGCGCTAAAAGGTTCGTTTCATGAAAAATACCTATCGGACTCAGAATGCACGAAATTTTAGATAATGAATCATCTCTATAAAATAGGGTTTCCATAAAATTTTCAGGTTAAAATAACTTGGTTTGATATGCTAAATAAATCGATAAAGTTCTTTAATCGGTGCCCCAATTTAGCGCTCTTTGCGGACTCCAAAAATTCCCAAAATTTTCCAGAGCTTACGTCTTGTGAAAATATTGGGGGTTACTGTTTTGTACTTTGTCTAATTTTGCATCTAACTATTTATAAAAATTCGAGGGAAACACTGCCTAAAGTAATTCCTAGCATTAGCGACAATTACGTCTACTGTTCAAATCAAGGCACCTACTATTTCACCTTCAAACACACACAGCTCGTCTTCAACCTTCAGCCGCAGCACACCTGGGCACATTCCTCCTTCAATCACCCCTAAATTCCTCACTTTTATGCACTTCAACCACTAAATTTCATTACAAACTATACATTAATGCCCTAAACCCTTTCAATTTACACAATTACACCAATTGAATTCAAACCCATTAATCAAATTGAAGAACACACACTAAACAGACTGAAACACACACCCACGCACACTGAACTCCCACCAATTACGAAACCCTAATTAGTTTCGTTTTGCTTTGTTATTTTCGGTCTCATGTCCACGATTCCAACAAGGTTTCACCTCAATTCTTCATCCGAAAACACTCAAGCATGCGAACCACACCATGGCTGCCCAGCCATGTTCATGGCACTCCCGCACCTTGCACCAAGCTCAAACACACTCAAAAAAATTGCATTTGCATATTAGGAAGGAAGGGGAAGATTAACCTTGAACTTCTCCTCAATCTCTCTCTTTCTCTTTCTCGAATTTGCTGCCCAAAGTTCCTAGTTTTCCCTCTGTTTCCTTCTTTCTCTTCTCTGTTTCTTCTTCTGTTTTGGTTCTTCTTCTTCTTCCTTTCCCGAAAGGGAAAGGTTTCCCCTTTTGGCTTTTCTTTTTCTTTTTTTTTTTGTTTTTACTTTAAACTTATCCTCCTCTTCTCACTTATCCTCTTTTTTTTCCTAGCTTAGTCATTAAGCTAGTAGGAGGTGGCACTCCCACAATTTTTCCTCAAAATTTCCAAATTAACCCCCAAGATTTTCCAAAATTACAAAAATGCCCCCAAATTTTCAAAAATTATATTTTTGCCCCAAAATTCTTTTACGCTTCCACAAGCTTTTAATGCTCGAGTACTGCTCAAAATTAGCGACCGTTTATTTTTCGGAGCCCGAATGGTTATTTTAATCGGCTCCCGAAGTTCGGGATATTACATTCTTCCCCCCTTATAAAAATTTCGTCCTTGAAATTTGCTCGCGAATTCTCTATCACCTATGGCGTCCAGGCACTATGCCTCCGCTGCGCGACTCTGATAACTATCTCTTGGCAGTTACGCTACCTTTGACTTTCGCACCCAGATTCTTGTCCCATGAATACCCAGATGCAACTGTTTAAATCCAAATCAGAACACCGAACTGAAACCCTGTCGGATAATCACTTCACTCTAACTAATCCAGAATTTCACGGATGATGATTTAACGGATACATAACTCACTGAGCAGAACCTACACCGCTCAGAATTTATACGACAGACTTCCCCCCTATCTTATGCTGATACCATATCAGAGATCTCATCAGATGCACAATTTACTTATGACTGTAAGCTCAACTCTATGATCGGGGCATACTGGAAATATTAAACTATGGTCACACATGACCTGCGGTTTATCAAGACTAACATGGGTCGGGTAATCCATTCATACAAGCATTTATGCCTTATAGCAGACAACAAAATTGTAGCCACTAAGCTTTCACTGCACACTCTAATACCTCAGAACGACGAGTCCAAATTACTGCCAAGTTCATCATCGAGAGACATATTATCTTAACATAGCTATGTATTACATACTTACGATTCTGTGTACACATCACAGAATGACAAAAACTATAAGTACTACGAGTTCATTGCACACTCTGGTGCCTTAAATCAAATAGGTCCAAACTGTTACCGGAGTCATTACAGAGAAATATGTTCTCTTAACACAATGCGAAACATGATTTTGCCCTCACATGTCTTGCACTTTCACTAAAGTTTAAAGCTCTAAATCATCACATCACTTCTTATTCACAATCACATTATTTACAAAAATCTTATAGCCTTATCCTTCAATCATCTGTTCCAATTAATCTAATAAAAATCTTCCAGTTCCAAAAGCAAATAACCAGCAGTTTGTCATCTCCGATTCAGACAAATTTCTATCTTATACCAAATCATCGGATAATTTATCCAAACCTAATCAGCATTCCCAGAGTCTATTCTCGCTCACAGATTATCTGAGGTTTAGGAATCTACCTAACCTCATATCCAGGTAAGGAAAACTACGCAAATATTGATAGTACTTATCGCAATCAGGAAATCAAATACAAAAATCTTTAACAAAATCATGCATATTAGCTTCCAAGATTAACAACAGAATTCTGTGACATTCCAGAAGAAACGACGGACACAGAAGCAATGATATCGGTCTGACGAAAGCAAAGTCAACCCAATGACTCAGAGCAATCAGAATCAGAAGGAGTTATTGGTCTTTAATAAGATTTGTAGCTTTCCCATGGCCAGTGGGTCAGATACTACCTCACCAAGTCCAAATAGATTCAAAAGGACAGATAAATATCTCGGAAGGAATAAGACGAACCAGCATGAATGACATCTTTTCTGACGTCTCAGCGTAAGCTGACATTCAATTAAGTCGTCCTTGAATTCAATATGCAAAAGAATGATTCAGATGACAGTGCAAAATTCCAAATCCCTTCTTGTACCCTTAAACCAAAATTTTTGGTCTTAACACCAGTCATTTTCCAAAACAGTACTCTTACTCATACATCAAATCACCAACTTAACTACTGCTCAGACCCTATAAACTTTCCAGATATGACTAAGGTTTTCCCTAACAATAAACGGATGCGTGATTAGCAAATCACCAATTCACACCTAGTATGATGGTAAAACCTTAAACAACAAATGATACGAGGTCCATAGAAGAACCTCTATCCCAAATATAGACTGTATATTCACAGATAACCACAAAACAGCCGAAGACTCTCCCAACGGAGTACTTATCACAACATCAATTCTTATAGGACATATCTTCATCCTCAATCTCTATGCCAAATTGACAGATGTAAGGAGATATGATGTTCCAAACTTACCTAGTAATAGGTTAATCTGTGGTGTACCTAGCACCACGTCACCGGATGTCAATAAATCTTGAGCAGACATTAAATAAACTTTAATTGATATTCTGGGCCTCAGCCCTTACTGATCTTGTCCTCTTCCTGCCGAGGAACACTGTTCACTGTTACATTAGCTATAGGTGCATGATAAAATTTGACTAGTCATTTCTCGCAACAGATAGTTTCAAACTTAATGTTTCACACTGCCATGCTTAAAACATCATCCAATCATTTTATTGCGTAACTCACTACTCTGACTTCTACCTCACATATCACATGGGGTGGATAGAAATTGACCCGCCACTCTGACCAGTACTCTATGTTGGTCAAACTCCAGAACCATAAAATGGTCCAAGTATAATACTCTGAGCTGGTCGAGCGCCTTCACCTGCGCTCCCTTAAATTCCATATCACGCCTTGATCAAATTTCAGAATTCTATCCAGATCTCAATACCATCGAACCGAAGTGGGCCTCAATCTCTGATTTTGCCCCAACCTTTAACCTAGGGCACCGTACTGTGCCGACTGTAAAAACTTTTTGCTGACGACTGTCAGCTCATACAAATCTGTTCAGGAAAATTCTCACTTATCTCTCTTATATCTGCCCTGTGTTTACTTATGCCTTCTTCCATTGTCAGACTTAGACTGTTCCAAAACATCGGCCAAATAAAGACATTTCATCTCGCTCGTCAATCGAGCTGGAAGCATTCTATCTCTCAGTCCAGGCCTAAGCCCCACTCAGACTTCTGGCAGTTATCTGCCTCCAGGAATAATCCAACAAATCATGAGATCTCATCTCAACTTTGTTTATTGAATCTTAACCTGTTATCTCACATCAACAATTCTCTCACATCTGTTCACGAAGTCTCGCAAAATACCAATCAAAATAATTCTCTAAAGGATTCCCAAGTGACATAAATCAATTACTGATAAGTCAGATTCTTCACTACCATTTTCCACCCTGATCAACCTCGCCTCTCAGTTTATATCCAGCAATTTCAACCTTTTTCACTTTACTTATAGTTACTCAAAGTTTATACAATCAGTTGCTCAAAATTTCCGCAACTTTACCAATCCAATTTGCTGCTTCTATAGGGTCCAATAACCTCCCTGTAGCTAATCCTTTTATTTATTTAGATCACCCAAGATACTCTTATCTCGAGGTTATGGTTAACTAGGATTCGATACTACAGGCTGCCGGTTGCCAATTTCTATGTCATCAAAATTGGAATCGGGTTCATGGTGTTTAGAATCACAACCATCCGTTCTAGGGTTCTACTGTTTTCCCCTATAGGGTAGGGTTACCTCTCTACAATCATAATACTCATACAGTATATTTGCCAATCAAAACATCATCTGATTAGGTCTTTCCAATACCGGGCATTTTCCTATTCCATCTTACACAATCCTCTTGGAATTTCATCTATCGGGGACCATTAGGCCCTCTATATCATTACCGCTGCCAGAGCTTCAAATTCTGACCATAAGGATACAATAAGCAGTTATCAAAGTTATACCAACACGGGTATAAAGAACAACACAATGACTAGTCAAGGCAGACTTCTTAACGCTACCATCATCCTACCCCGCTCTCGTTAACCAGAATACCAATCCACAGAATCATGTTACCTACACCCTATGGTTCCATGCCTACAGATTCATATGCCTATACTTCTAATACCAGAAGACCGAACTGCTCTGATACCAACTGTAACGCCCCCGAAAATCCAGAGCTCCGCCGCCCCGAACACCCGGGTCGTTAACCTACCGGATCACACCAAACCTGTCAAATCCAATACACAACCACATACTTTAAAGCATCTAATCTGATACCGACTCGAATTCTCCAAAATACAAGATTTCAACAAAACCTGCTTGAACTCAAACCATTAAAACCTAGGTTCTTTTCAAGCTTGAATCCCTAAAGGATGAATCAAGAGTACAAACCCACGCAGGGTTCTTACTATACATTGGTGATGGGCTCGCCAGAACCTCACGCAGACTCTAACCCATTCCCGAATCTGCTACAGCTTATCATCACCTGCAGAAGGGAATCAAACGGAGAGTGAGCTTTTGAGAGCTCAGTAAGGTCGTACAAGGACTACAGAAGAAATTATAACATGACTCTAAAAATCCAACCGACGATGATTTTCAAGACACTTCGAACGATCAAAATTCAATAATTACCCAAACTGAGTAAAGTTCATCAAAAATAGATACCAAAATACATATTAACAATCAGAACAGATCCAAACTGATCAATAAAAGATCCTTTTCAAGTCCACATTTCCAAGTACCACGAAAATTTCCCTTGCTCAAGGGATTTCAATCCGAGCAGAAATCAAATCAGATAATACGATTAAGGTTTGTCAGGGGATTTCAACCCAAGTACAAATCCTTCTAGCTAAGTACAATGAATGTTTGTCAAGGGCTTTCAACCCAAGTACAAATCATTCTAGCTAACGAAAATCAAAAATCAAATGTTGATCCTGGGCGATTGCAATGCCATTACGGCAAGCTCATATAGTGTACTCATGCATGATGTACTAAATAATTACTAGTCCACTTGGGTACTAGCCTGCGTTTCATGCAGGATTCAACCAGCCTTATACCGCCTCCCCACTAAACAGGTACCCAGGTCAACACAGAAATTAACATTGTCAATGAGCGTTAACATAAGCTCATATCTCCAAAATCAATTCGGTTTCTCATAACAATAATCATACTGACATAAGTCAGCACTCGGGATTTTCAGAAGAAACCAGAATTTTCAGAAGAAAATCACAGATAAACAACAAAGACGATTGCGAATAATTATTCATTTTTAAGTGCAACAATTCGGAAGAACGGATACAGACAATTTTCAAATTACTCAGCATGCAATACATGCGGGCATCATAAGATTTCCAAACAATCGATTCAGGTTCAATATTAGGGTTTTCTGGACAAGAACATGCTGATATCATTCCAGATTCAGAGTTCGGCATTAGCCATAAGTAAATCAAATGATTACTTGCGAGTACGAGTTATCAAAATAAGGGTTCGGACGAAAGTCCTTCCCCAGGGTTCATATAGAATTCCTTACCTGGATCCGCAGCTAAATTATATTAACCGGAAGTCTTTAGCTTGAACCTAAACGGAATAATCGAATCATTAGGATACAGCCTACAGAACAAAATTATAACTTAATACGAACTCACACATGCTCCCAAAATGAACCTCCCTCACCGGGTATGTAAAATTACCGAAACACCCCTAGGGTGTAAAATTACCGAAATGCCCCTCGCGGACTTAAATTATCCAAACGGCCTTCCCGTAAGTAGAATCACTGAAATAAGCTTCCCATATGTTAATTTATGCAACAATACCTTTCTCAGGTCAAATTACCAAAATACTCCTTCGGGGTGGCAAATTACCAAAATACCCCCCCCGTTACACTTTAATTCTCAAAATGACTTTTCCATAAGCAAAGTCACTAACATAATCTTACTGTACGTAAATTTACTTAGAAATATCTCTTATAGGTAAAATTACCAAAATACCCCTTCGGGTGGTAAATTACCAAAACACCCCTGGGGTTTCGGCACCAGAAAAATCTCAAAAATATCTTAAACCGCTACTTTAAGCATCCCGATGTTATTTCTGGTCTAAAAAGTATTTTATAACATTTTCGTCCGAAAATCCTGAACCGGTGTCCGGACTGAGCGCTAAAAGGTTCGTTTCATGAAAAATACCTATCGGACTCAGAATGCACGAAATTTTAGATAATGAATCATCTCTATAAAATAGGGTTTCCATAAAATTTTCAGGTTAAAATAACTTGGTTTGATATGCTAAATAAATCGATAAAGTTCTTTAATCGGTGCCCCAATTTAGCGCTCTTTGCGGACTCCAAAAATTCCCAAAATTTTCCAGAGCTTACGTCTTGTGAAAATATTGGGGGTTACTGTTTTGTACTTTGTCTAATTTTGCATCTAACTATTTATAAAAATTCGAGGGAAAAACTGCCTAAAGTAATTCCTAGCATTAGCGACAATTACGTCTACTGTTCAAATCAAGGCACCTACTATTTCACCTTCAAACACACACAGCTCGTCTTCAACCTTCAGCCGCAGCACACCTGGGCACATTCCTCCTTCAATCACCCCTAAATTCCTCACTTTTATGCACTTCAACCACTAAATTTCATTACAAACTATACATTAATGCCCTAAACCCTTTCAATTTACACAATTACACCAATTGAATTCAAACCCATTAATCAAATTGAAGAACACACACTAAACAGACTGAAACACACACCCACGCACACTGAACTCCCACCAATTACGAAACCCTAATTAGTTTCGTTTTGCTTTGTTATTTTCGGTCTCATGTCCACGATTCCAACAAGGTTTCACCTCAATTCTTCATCCGAAAACACTCAAGCATGCGAACCACACCATGGCTGCCCAGCCATGTTCATGGCACTCCCGCACCTTGCACCAAGCTCAAACACACTCAAAAAAATTGCATTTGCATATTAGGAAGGAA